>SGPL01000080.1:0-65737 GCA_004802705.1 Bondarzewia mesenterica
AGAGTTACCGTGGAGGTCTGGGTAGAAGTGCATGTCTTTGAGGACTTCGGTCCAGGATTCGGCGTGTTGGGCGTCACGGAGCTCGTCCATCCTCTCGCGGAGGACTGCGAAGGAGCGCGATATGATACGGTTCATGATGATGATAATAAAGGATGATGAAGGGGGGATGGGGACGAGAGGGATACGCACTCTGGTGGATGTTGGCGTTGCGCGAGGAGGCGAGGTGTTGGAGCTCGGCGTAGGCGGGATGGGTCGTGATCATGAAATCGATGAGCTGGGTGGACCGCGGTGTTACATGCGTTGTGTGGGGGTCTGTCAGAAAAGAATAGGGAAGGAGGCTCACCTGGCCTGTGGAAGACTGTCCGCCCTCGTTCATCCACCATCCGGGGAACACGGGATCCTAAGCAGAAGCAGCAAAAAAAAATGGGCTGAGCGATGGTTTATATTATATTATGAATGCCCTCTGAATCTCTCGTGGGAACCTGCGCTCACCTTGTAGGGGCCCCAGACGCCCGGGACGAAGACGCCTTGGCGGCTCTACAGACATCATGTCAGGAATGAATCAAAGGCAAATGATCTGGCTCGTGGGATTTTTAAACGACAGGGGGGGGGAGGGGCTCACCTGAACGATGTGGCATGTGCTGGTGCCAGCGACGGCCGCGAGACGGTGTCCTGACTCTTCGAACGGCACTGGCTTGGAGAGCTCGCCGTTCTCCTCCACATGGCGCGCGGCGATCGTGCCCAGCCAACCTGCATAGCTGTAAAGGTGCGAGTTGGAGATCACCTTGACCGGGAAAGAAAGAAAGAAAGGAAAAAAAGAACGAACGAAAGGAAAAATCGAGACGAAAAAGGGGACCTACGCATCAATGACCGGATGCAAGATGACGAAAGGAAAGAAAGAACGAAAGAAAGGAAAAATCGAGGCGAAAAAAGGTGACCTACGCATCAATGACCCCACTCCCGACGGGCGTCCCTTCCACCAAACCCAACTCCTCCGCCGCCGACTTCGACAGGCCGTTGCCCACCGGAACGCCCGCGGAGAGCACGTCGCCGTTCGTGGCGCCCATCTGTCGGAATCCGTTCCGCGAGATGTCGGCGAGGCCGATGCGGTCGAAGAAATCGGCCTGCCAGCCCTTGTCGGGGACGTAGGAGCACTTGCAGGTGACGGAGCATTTGGAGCGCGTGTTGATACCCGTTGCGCGGTAAGTGAGGAAATCGGGGAGGTCGAAGAATTGGCAGCGGGAAAAGTCCGTGGGGGGCATGTGGTTGTGGAGCCAGAGGATCTTGGGGATTTCCATCTCGAGCTGCGTGATAAGAGCGGGTGACAGCGGTGAGTTTTCGGCGGGGGATTTTTTTTTTTTGGGGGGGGGGGCTCACGCTCATGACGCCGCCGACGTAATCCAGGACAATCGAGTGTTGGCTGTTGATGAGCTCGGCTTCCTTCTCNGCGCGNTGGTCCGCCCACAACACGACGTTGCGCTCGCCCGGCTGGCCGAGTCGGTCGCCCTTGGTCACCGTCACGGGCTCGCCGTCAAAATCCGCGACGGCGAGCGAGCACGTCGCATCGAAGCCAAGCCCCTTCACCTCGGACGGCGCGACCTCGGACTCGGCGAGCACGGCGCGCACGGCAGTGCAGATCCCCGACCAGATGTTGGTCGTCGATTGCTCGAAGATGCGGTGGTCGTGCGGGTCGCGCCAGGTGATGGTGTCTTGGGTGGAGGACGCGACGATGGTGCCGTCGCCCTTGACGAGAGCGGCACGAGCAGAGCCTGTGCCGACGTCGACGCCGATGTAGTAGCTCGCTCCTGTCATGATGGGTTATATGGTCAGAACAAAAATTGTTACCTGGTGGTGAATGTTGGGAGAGATTCGAGAGAACAAGAACAAGAGATCGCACGCAACGGCTCCGCTTGAGCACATCGGATGTATCGTACACGTGATCGGTGCACGCCTCGAGGCTACCGGAACCTTTTTCCACCGCTGAATATCGGTCGACCGGTTTTGTTCACTTTGTTCACTTTCGCAATTGAAAGCCCGGCGTTATGATCGACGACATCTGGAGTGAATCGGAGTCTAAAAGTCTATTGGACCGTCTAGAAGATAGTCTTAAATCACTTACGATCCGAAATGCCACGGCCAAGAATGACTGGATAGACGACATCAAAGGGTAATTCAAATGTATCGCTTTTCATCACTGTCTAGTAACTTGATACTGTTGATTTTTCACAGGCTCCAGGAGCAAGACTATCCGCAGACGATTGTCGCGGTTTACGGTGGTAAGCTTTTAGCACTCAATCCTAACTTGAAATACCCAACGGAATCTTTCTAAGTAACGGGTGCGGGAAAGTCTTCGCTTCTGAATGCTATCCTAGATGGTACGTCCTAATTGAAGCGTGGATGTTCACTCTACCATTTATCGCATGTCTCCCAGATCCCATCCTACCCACGAGCGGTATGCGAGGTATGTAGTTAGCACCACATCGACTCAAGTGTTTCAGCCACCCTTATATCTACGTTGATACCGTGTAGCCTGCACAGCTGTAGCAATCGCTGTATCGTACCATGAGTATCAGAGGATTGAGGGGGATGTGGGCTTTATCTCTCGGGATGGCTGGCTAGACGAACTGGCCATCCTCCGAGCAGACCTTGCTGACGATGAGAGCAAGGCGAAGCAGCCCGATACTGAAATTGGTGCCAGGTGGTCAAAGGTATGGCTCTACTCTCAGAATTTACTTATGCCGTTGCCAATTGCTTAATGATAACGAAAGGTGCACGCCGTATACCCATCAATTTCTCCCAGCCAGTTTGTCCTCATGTCTGGAGATGAAGTCTTCGCTTTGGATGGCGGTAAGTGCAAGAAGTAGTTTATGCGGGAATGTCATCTTACAATTGTAGTATGCGTTAGGCATCGCCGATGTACTCGGGACGACGCAGCGTGTCGTAGCTTCAGACGCAAGAAATTTTCAGAAGGACATCGCCAAGTTCATCAGCACATCAAGGGCCAGAGATGCTAAGAGAAAACCAATATCCGCGTTATGGCCTCTGGTTCAAAAGGTCGATATACGGTGCAATGCGGCTGCATTGTCAACAGGAGCCGTATTTGTCGACTTGCCAGGTGTCGCCGATTCAAATGCGGCAAGAAACCGAGTAGCCGAGGACTACCTGAAGGCATCAAGCCTGGTCTGGATTGTGTCACCGATAACTCGCGCCGTCAGCGACAAGATTGCAAGAGGTGACTTTCTTGCCTCTGAACGATTTCTGTTAATGAACTTTCCTGCTTGCTTAGAGCTCCTGGGGAAATCCTTCAGAATTCAGCTCAGCCGTAAGACTGTTTTTGTCTCATGTTACAGTTAAGTGCTGAGCGTTGGGTGTTTCCACTTGCCCTTAGTCGGTGAGTCCTGTGAAAAGCTGTCAACCCTCTGCGCTAGTTAATCAGGTTTTTTTTTTTTCAGATGGCAGGTAAGAAGCGGCTGTGAGTTCTCCGTCGCTCCTCATACTAACAGTACGTTGTGCAGCTACGATTCAAGCAAAATCACTTTTATAGGCTAGTGACGGCTTCTAATGATCATCTGATGAAGATAAACTTATGCACTTCTACTTATCAGCGACGAAATGCGATGATGTCATCTGTCACGAAGTCATCAGCGGTCTCGGGTTGCACGAGAATGCGGAGTATCAATCACTCCAGTCGATTCTCAAAGAGTGCGTTGCTACAAAACAGACATGGAGGAGCCGTTTAGACGAAGCCAAAATAAATATAGCAGGTATGGGATTTATCTGACTTCTATGTCATGCTGCGATCAACGCTCATGACGGATGATTGAAAAAAGAGAAAAAAGCCAAGCTCAGGAGCCTTGACCAGACCGATCACGCAGCTGGCTCGTTGCAGGACCCGTTGTCCCTACCCGCCAAACGAAGATTTGAGGAGTTAACAGCGGAAGGAGAACAAGCTTCTGACAAACGCCAGAGGCAGCATTATTCAGTGAGTATGGACATCGAATGAATGGGAACTGTATACTTACGCTCTCTACTCACTGAGCAAGGCTAAGCAGGGCGACGTTGATCTTGTGGCCACAGATTGCCATCAGGTATCTGCCAACGCTTCGGAGAAAAGTGGACCGGAGTCCAAGCCTATCCTCCAGACTGCGAACGAGAGGAGCCAGTCAGCCAAATCAAAGCAGGCAATTCATCTTTGCCAATCGGAGATCAATGAATTGGACATCTCCTGCGACACATCTATTGCGATGCTCAGGGAGGTCGATATGAAGCTGTCCAAGGCCAAACAAGCATTGACCGCATTTTGTGCCTTGGCAAGATCTGAGGTCCGTCAACGGCCTCTTCCTAGTCTCAACTTTCCTTCGCAGATTAATGTGCTTATCACAATTCGCAGTCCTGTCGGTACGACATTCAAGATCAATTCAGGGAGGGTCTCGCAGAGATTCAAGGTCAAACCCTCGTACCTTTGTCTTTCAAGTGTTGCTCATCGTAGTTTATCTAGGGGATGCCGTCCTTGAGAATCCTCCGGTCTTCATGTGTTCCGCACGTGAATATCATAGACTCAACGGTTGGTGATCATTATTGCCTCCCGAGGTGTGCTCGTGCACTGAATATTTTTTCGTAGGTGAAGGGGACGATGGAAACCAAGTCGTCTGCTTCTCAAACATCGAAGACACCGGTATCCCGGCATTGCAAGAATGGTGTCACACTCTGACGAAACCTGTTCGCACGCGTGCCGCTACAAGATACGCATCCAGTTTGGATGGATTGGCCGACATTCGGCAGTACTTGGAATGCGACAACGAGGACACAGACTACGGGCGTGCAGCATTGAGGAGCAGATGGTCTTCAACGACCTGCAACCAGGACGATGTGACCGGATCTACGAGGAAGAACCCAACAGATGTTCGTGCAATTAGAGACCGCCTTCAGCAGGTAAGTGTAATTGTTGATAATAGAAATGCTATTCTTGATCCTGATTATTTATCAGGACTTTGATCTCATCGTTAAAGACTTCATTCTCAACTTGAAGGACAAATTCGAGACTGGACTGCACCAGCGTTGTGCAGCCGGGGCAGACATGGTATCCCTTTCTACACATCTACTATTCTACCAATCTGATCTATCTTTGGATTTCCCTCAGGCATCTGGTGCGTTGGAAAGCACGCTTGATGATTTTGTTGATGTACACTGGGCAACATTTCGTGCAGGTAAGTCTTCACGCAGGATGACCCACGGCCTGTACAAGTGTAGTCATGATTTCGCAGCCCTTCGTCGTAAAGGGGACTATAACAGTGACTTCAATGACGATATTATCATGCCCCTGAAGACGCATATTGTCTCTCCATGAGATCAACTCTTTGGAAGAAAGGGTGACCTATTTGGCTCGTCCTTGAAGGAATCGATCCTCAATACAGTCAGCAAACTACTTGATGACATCGTAACTGATGCTACCCCCAACCTTCGCAGTCGCGTTGGGAGGCAGGTCAAACTGTGTGCTAAAACGGCAAGTAATGTCCTTGCTCGGACTGCTTGGGCTGCCGAATCAAAGATGCGCAAGCGGCAAAGAAGCATTTCTCATTCACTGGTGCCTCATGTGCGGGACTGCCTTACAGACGGATACACAGATGCCTTGCTGATCAAGGGGAGAGGTACTACTGTTGAGCAGAAAGTAAGCTCATTTCTCGCAGTATACCCCAATCTGATTGCCATCTTGCTTCAGGAATGTTTCAGGGAATTTGTTTTAAGTCAACACAAGAAGATCTTTAAAGATGCTGTGGAGGAGGTGATTATGCAGGGGCTTAACAATGCTGCTGATCGTATCAAAACTATGCTCGATGCTTGCATGAAGACGCTTGCGTTAAAGGTGCGTAAATATTTTCATATGAAATGCATACAACACATCTCAACTGCTTTGTATAGGTCGAGGTTGAAATGGCCGTGCTTTGGGAAGGCGTTAACAACGACCCCGCCCAACTACACGCAAGATCCGAGGTCATGGAAACAGCCAAGGCGATATTAAACAAAGTTGAAATGTGGACCAAGGGTGGAGAAGGACGGGAGCCGATCGTGATGCCGCTACTAGTACATGATGTGGACACACCGGCGGAACATGGTACAAGTCTGTAGTTTGTTTCTTTTCGCATTCTCCACCACTGGTAAGTTCAGCTCTTCATAGGAATCTGCACGCACTTCATCAAACTGTTCTATGTGGGAACCGCTGATATCTTGTTCACCGTCTTTATTTATCAGGTTACTATACTGAACTCAGAACGAGCATATTTTTCTTCCTTGCGCAGTGCGCTCTGTACTAGGAAAATGTATCAATAAATTGCTGAAGATTTGACGAGATGATGAGAACATTCTGTGCGCGATGTCGTACAGTGTCGGATATAGAGCGCTCGTAGCATCCAGCTAAGTATTTGATGCGTGCCATGGCCAGCGTTGCTTGCCCCAGGTTTGCGGGTAGGCTATATCATCGCTGCTTCAAGTTATCCCTTGTCTCGAGATGGACGGGCCAAACCTACGATCAATCCAAGTTCTTGAGCAGACGGATAAGCGCATCCACAAACTCCAACCATTTTGCTTGTCTGTCTTAAGTCTGATACACAGCCCTGCTGGGCACCACCTGTTCCGACTGTGTGGCGAGTGCGCCGGTGATAGCACAGTTCATTTTTTCGAGGCATACAATGGTTGCAACTTTTCCCGCTTTTCCGGATTTGCGGGAAAAGTTGCGTTAATCAGCCAATCAGGCTTCAGTAACATTGCACAAATGATGATGTCCATCAAGTTATGTCGCAATGCGAATTACTTATCGAAGGTAGACCTGTCTCTCATGATACTTGTAGACATCGAACAATATCTATTCGTTGAGGATGTCCGTTCACACTTCAACCTGACAGATGCTAGATATATCTGCAGAGTTCTTTCCTGCACTTACAAGATACCTTTTTCAAATGCAGGTCGATGGGACGGGACGCGAGTTTGGTGCCATTCAGAGCATAATTTTGGAGTGCGGATGTGAATACATGGGCTTCTGAAACCGAGCATAAAGCGTAAAAGAAAATGCAATCGACGACTCTAGTCCGAGCTCGTTGTTGAGCGTGCTACAAATCAAGCAAAGACGATTCACTAAGCCAAGCCGTCCGCATGAGCAAGGACGAAGCACTTACTGTAGATGAGCTGCCCGTGGTGGTGCACGATCCGCTTGATCGAACCCTCCTTCTCCAAATGCCTGATAGCAACACGTGCAAGGCTCCCGTTGACCTTCAGCCGCTCGATGAGGATGCTCTGGCTGATGAAGCGGAAGGTCGGGACTTCCTTGAGGATGCGGTCGTACGTAGGCTTGTCAATCATGACGGCGTGCTGCGCCTTGTCCTTGACTTTGCCCTTGGACCACTTCTTCTTCTTGGCGGCCTTGCCGCCGCTCGATGGTGGGGGCGCTGCTTTGGCTTTGGCCTAGACATAGACATAGGATACATCGTCAGCAAGTCGTCTCTGCAACGTTTTGGGTCATCCGGTCTTGCAACCTGCCATCCACCCTCGTAACGCGCACAGATTTCGCGCGATAGCATAGTTACTGGATGAAGGGCTGGTGCAGAACGCGGTACAGACAAAAATCGAATGCTCACCATTGTCGTGCGGCCTTGTCGTCGATGTCGGTGGGGAGCGTTGGTATTCCTCCTCTGCCCAAAAGATGCGGTGGCAAACGCCGAAACTCCGCTGCTAACTTGGTTACGTAATCTAGTCTACTTGCCAAGTTCGCCAAGTTCGAAAGCCTTAGGGCTTGAAGCACCCCTCACCTCCGCTCACACAAGTTGATTTACAGTAATGGTGCTTTTGCCCATGAACCTGTCGCCCGGTGCGACGCAGGAACGGGAGTACGCTAGTAATTATCAGACATACTCGTAGTCAAACATCTGGCAAGTGCATTTCAATCTGGCCTGCTAGTTTCGACTCACCCGCGTAGTATGACCTCTAGCTCTCCAACATTCTCCTTCGGCATCCTCGTTTCTTTTATCCCCCGACATGCCCCGTTATACTTCTCATACATCACCCCCTCTTCCGCGAGCATTCTGTCTCTCCAACTTGACTAACCTCTTCGACCTCCTCGTTCTACTCATCGCCCGCATCTCGTGGTGGATGGTTGCTCCCAGAGCTACCCCGCTACACGCACTCCGATCGCAGAAATTCGAGTTGCGGCCGCTCGTGTTGCCCACCATCCACTGCAAAAGATCGCCTGCAAATTCCGGATTACTGGACGTCCTCCCCTTACCAGCCAAACGGCTCGCGACAACTCCGATCGAGATCGCACGTGCCTTGCGCAAGCGGGGTTGGCTGCATCGTCTACGAAGAGGTAAGTATTGTAATCCTTCAAAGACATACCGTCTACTGCTTTGTAGGTTTGCATATACATCATCTGACATTGCTTGCGAAGAATTTTGGGCGCAGAGTCGTCGGTTGCACCTACGGCCGCTCATTCTCGCCGGGACTCACTGCAAAAGGACAAAGACATTTGACGAACGCCTGCTCGACATACCCGATGCCTGCTTCGCGCGCGCGATCCGGCTGCTTGTAGCATCCGTTTATTTGGCACGATGCTTGACGAATTTCGTCTCCGTCCAGCTGCATTTTCTACGTCTGACAGTATACCTGTCAGCCAGGGGGTGTGTCCTCTGTCACTGGCTTGTCAGGGAATCCTGTAAATTTCTGGTCGACTTCTTGCGCGGCGGCTACACCAAGGAAAACGCGAAATACGTTTTCTCTGTCGTCATCCGCTTCATGCTCGCACCGGCCCTTACGTGCGACGAACAGACGAACACCGCTGGACGGACATCGCCTGCCTCGGGCTCTGGTGCGGACTCTGAGTGCACGATCGTCGAAGAGAACTCGGGATCCATGGCCGCTTCGTCCTCGTTCGCTGATCTATCATCGAGTACCTTCGTGTGGGAAATTCCTGAGGATCGTCAGGGGCAGGAGTCGAAGAACGTGGGTACGGTCGTGGAAACTCAGTCGGTTCAATCGAAGGATGTTGACGCGCCTTTTCTTGAAATTGTACTCCCTTCTTCGCGGTCTTGTGTACGATTCACCACATCCGATTCTGTCGAGACCAACCTTCGTCTGTTGTTTTCGGACGGGTGCTTTCCCTCACCTCATCTCAGTATCGCTGTGGCCGTTTAGTACCTGAAATGCCCCATCACTCAGTTTTCGAAGAGTTGTATTTGTGTTTGATGTTCTGTCATAAAGACATACGGTTCGAAATAACCTTGCAATTTGCAACGACAAGTCCGTGCGATAAGTTATTTAATTGTTCCTTGTGTCTGAACACGGTGCTGCGATCTGGTATGCTTTCATCACATATTTAAATCTGTAGAAGCGCAAGCGGCGGAAATTGTCATTGTGCACATGAAAAGTTCCTATTTGTCCATCGTCTCCAGTGAAGTAACAGAGTATGCAGGGGGTTGAACTCCTGTCTCGGCTAACTACTGATTGTTTGCCTACGAGATCTGGACCCTACGAGGTCATCAGCATCAGATGGATCCTCATAATGAATGTGTAGACGTACTGAATAAACCACCTCTGGTCGTCCGCGACACAATTGCCGCCGTGCGCGTTCTGCGTCGATTGACAGTTGAGGGCGACATAGTCCACAAGCGACGCCTATGCAAGAAGTCAAAGGAAGAAAGAAAAGTTGGGTGAATCGTGGCTGAATTGAATGAATGGCAACGACGAACCCAATCGGAGCGGCAGTATTGGAGGGGCGTGGCAGCCTGGTTCAGTATGAACGTTTCGCAGCTAAGGTAGGTCATGACGATCATGGACGTGTTTTGCTGGAAGGGATCCACATTGGTTATGTGAATGTGGATGATAGGAAGGAAACTTACAGCTGGATCCATGGTGAAAAGCGGGCCTGTGACGCGCACAATAGATCTAAGTCATAGGACTGGTTTTGGTTACGAAGGATACGCACCGACGTTCTGACTGTCATAAAGGATGGCGTCGGAAATGACTTCACAGTCATTCGGATCAGGTCCTCCGCCAGAAGGGGTGAAGCAGTTCGTTGTGCCTGTTAGATGCTTCAATAAATCTCGAGTTTGTAACCGAAAAAATGAAAAATGAAAAAAAAAATGGCGAGATATGTCGAGGATTGACGAGTGTACTATGATGTGAGACTCAGAAACTAGGAGAGAGAGCCATACATGGTGCCCCACAGACATCATCCTGGCGTTTTTGGAGGATTGAATCGTCAGACCCGGCGACACTGGCGGGCGTGATGAAGTTCGAGCACTGGGCGACCTCCACGCTGACGTCCTTGTCCTTCCCGATGAAAGACTGAGAGATGGTCCGCTTGTCATCACACTGAACCGCGGCGAACGCAGTTCCAGAGACGGACAATGCAATGGCGAGGATAGAGAGAAGCTGCATGGTAGATATCCAGTCGAGTTTGAAGAAAAGCTCGAGGATGAGCCTCAGTACGACCAAAAGAGCCTGACTTTATACTCCTCCCAGCACTGTATTATTGCCATCAGGATCAGAATACGCGGAGAAAAGCAGGCCGCATGAGAAGAAGGACGGGCGGCAAAGGCCCAATCCCAGCGCTGGAAACGTCATTCAAGAATCAGAGTAACGAGAGTCAAGAGACCATTGCAATATAGAGAGAGCGAGGCAGCTCCGGGCCCACCAGATGCAGCAAAACGACGAAGTCCTGCGCTTCTGATGAGAGGGATCACATGGCCGAAAAATATACAATTTCCATTGCGTAGCACTGGGCAGCAGAATGGCAGAGGACGACGACCACGCTGGGATGAAATGGCCGCAATTCGAGATCAGTTAGAGAAGGTCGTCGAGACGCTCGTGCATCACGAGCTGATATATGAGACTAGAGCTGACTAGAGACACACGGATTTGATTCAGTTGGTAGCAACACGGAATTAGGGATACATATATGTCCTGCATCAATGCAATATTAGCGCGCTATCAGGAGAAACTGTGGAGTAAATATGCGGGAACAAGACACCGTCAGTACTGGCACTGCAGTGTATGTCTTCGGGATCAACATGATGCTCTCCCGCGGGGCGTTTACAGTCCGAGCCTTGACGTGTACTGGTCATGATAAGAAAGCCTTGAAATTTAAAGCTTGAAGCTTTGAAGCTTCGAAAGGCTGAATGGAGCGAGACACAAGTTATATAACTTACTGTAATAAACGGGGTGTGGGCTAGTCTCCTTTGCAGACCTCATACAGAAGATAGTTCTGTATATGAGGGTACCTGTGGGCCAAGGTGTATGGACTTACTTAAAGTAACATCGTCGAGGAGTGAGTCACTCCGGCGACGATAGCGTCGAATCAGCTGCGTCCACTTTTGCGCGGAGATTTGAATTTGCGTCCCGTGTTGGCAAGGACACAGTGCGGCGCCCATATGTACCTGGGATTGACGCTGAACACGAATCGGTAGATGTTTTTCAATATATACTTAACTTGTATGAAAGCCAAGCAGCTTGCGGGCACGCCTAACCTTAGTCTCCGACTCTCCGTAGCGACCTACACAGAAGACAGTCGTTCTGTGTTAAGTAACCTGTGCACTTAGTGTCTTCGCGGCGATCCTTCACTTAAGCTTCACAAGTTCGACAGCGGACTCGTCTGTCCGTTTCTTCCCCACCATCCACCAACTTAACTTATGTAGATTCGGCAGGCCTTGCAACTACACCTTCAAACTCATCACGCAGACCAACCAACCATCTCACGAAAACGATTCCCGCACGCGCACAAAAGTCGAGCCATAACCGGGGACCCGCATTTGACATGTCCAAAATTAAGAAGAAAAGAAAGAATTGGCCATAGGGCGGTAGTCACAACGTGCATCGAAAGACAAGACGCAAGAAACGGGACAAATAGAAGGCTTTGAAACAATATAGCGCCATAAACCGATAAAGACACATGCATGCGTAGGCGGGAGAGGGCGTCGACTCGTAACCATAATCGAGAAAAAAGGGCAAAAAGAAAAAGAAGAAAGAAGAGAAGAAAGGTGGCACGCACAGAAAAAGGAAGGAAGGAACTGGCATCAAAACTCCGTCAACATCAAGCAAAAAGAGAAAAAAGAACAACTGAGACGTGGAGACCGACACCTCACGCGTTGACGCCGCCTCCGCCTCCAGCCTCCCCATTCACTTTTCCGCCAGGACCGCCGCCCCTCGTCAAACCCGCAGCCGCGAATCCTCGTGCGGCAAACCCGCCACGTCCGCCACGTCCACCCCGCCCGCCGCGGAACCCGCCATGGTACTCGCGGTCCCGGTCTGCTTGCTTCACTTCTGGCACGCCGCCGTTCAGTTTCTGTTGGTTGTGAAAACAGAGATCAGTGAACTCGAACATTCGACTTTATTTTGATATAAAAAAAAGATGAGCGCACCTCGACATGCTTCTCCAACCCTGCCTTCATGGCCTCTTCGTCCCCAAACTCGACGTACGCGATCTTGCCCTGCTTACCCGCGAACGAAATCGGGAACGTCACGCGCGTGATCTATGAGTGCAATGAATCAAGTCAGTATTTCAGTCAAAAAAAACTAATCGGCCACATCAGATGGAAGAGCAGCGTACCCCGGACTTGGCCTCCGTGAAGAAATCCTTCAACTCCGTCTCGCTCGCCGGGATCGGCAGTCTCACGAACAGCGTCCACGGGTTCCGCCACGGCTTGCGGCTCGTTGGCGTCCGCGCGCCCGTCGAGTCCGTCCGCGGGCTCATGAGGCCCTCCGATCCCGCCTTGGGCGACTGCACGTTCGCAACCTCCGACGTGGATGCCTCTGCCGCGGGCGACGTCTTACCCGATTTGTTGTCCTCCTTCCCGGTCCCATTGGCTGCGCCCTCCCCGTCCGCGGGCAGGTGTGCGACGGGGGCGCCTTCCTTCTCCTTCGCCTCGCGCTCAGCCCTCTCCCGCTCCTTCCGCTCCTTCTTTTCCTTCTTTTTCGCTTTCTCCCTTTCGGCCTTCTCGGATGAGGGCGCGGGGCTCGAGGTACCGTTCACCTTGGCGACGGGCGCGGGCGCAGGTGGAGGGGTGACTTCTTTGGGCACGTCTTTTGGAGGGACGGTGGTGGAGATGGCGAGGGGAGGAGTGGGTGCGACCGAACGCTGTTGCGTGGGCGTTTGTTGCGTCGGTTTTTCGGCAGGAGGAACGGAAGTAGCGCCTTTTGGGGGTGGGAGGGAGGTCAAGGTCTGCGGTGGCAGCGAGGCGGGGCCTGAGGTAGGAGTGGGGGCGGTCGTCGCGGGCGTTGCAGAGCGGCGATAAGCGTAGTTGAAGCCTGAAAGGCATTGAGCGAGAAAAAAATTACGATTCGGATGGCGTTACGCACCTTGGCTTTTGAGCTCTGAGCTGACCCGTCCCTCTTTGATGTCGAGCACTAGCGAGCCGTATGCTGCATCGCAAAGGTTCCAGTTCCAGCAATTCTTCCACGCGGGCTCTTCCCCAGCAACCATCCCTCCTGGACCTGTCTGACCAATGGACGGCGGGATGCGATCGATGACGGACAATGCCTTGTCAAGAAGCACGCGCTGGTTATCATCGATGACAGCGTCGACCTGCGACCTGACGCTCTCCCAGACCTTGTCGAACGCCTCCTTGCCCGCCTTGACCTTGTGGCGGAAGCCTTCAAAGTCGCCCTGCACGCTGAACTCGTTCCACGAGGTCGCGTAACGGAAGTGCAGGCCGGCGGAGATGGTGAGATCAGCTTTGAGCACGAGCGCGAGGGATGCGAGGATGCCTTCGCGTCCGGGGCTGGCGTGCGTGATGAGGAGGCGCGTCTCAGTCGGGTCGAAGACGCGCTGGGCCGTATCCACCAGCTCACCGATCTGAAGGGCAGTCGTCCACATGGTACCGCCGCCACCAGCAATGGTCGCGTGGCCGTCTCCATTGTCGAACATCTTGTGTGGTACAAAGGCGCCTCCCAGTCCGAAAAGACGGAGCCTGACGCCACCGATGTCGAGGCAACGAGTGGTAGCCTCATCGATGATGTGAAGGTTTTCGATGGAATAGGCTCCGGTGCGGAGTTTTTCCATGATGATAACGTCTTCGCACGCGCCGACGACGGTGAAGACAGGGACTTGGAGCTTGATCTGACCTGAAAGAAGGAGGGGGAACTCGGAAAGCATGTTGATGGTCATCGTAGCGCGGATGTTGGCGGGTGGATTGTCAGGAGAAAGAAGGTGATTTCTCTGAGCATTGGGTATGAGTGGAGAATACATCGTGAGGTGGCGAAGGGTTCGGTCATGGATTCTGTCGATGCTTGAAGCGTCTGTTGGGTGATCGTTGGGAGACGGTTCACAGACGCGTAGACGAGTAAAAACGTACCAAAAACGCCAAAGTCGCCGGTGTGAATGATGGCTTTAGCGTTCGCTTCGCGCGCGAGGTCATTCAGGGCTGAGAGGCGGCCACGAATGTCGGCGATGCAGAGTATTCTGCCATGGACGGAGTCGATGAGTTTTGTCTGGGTATTTACCTGATGAGGAGGACGTGAATTTGGAGTGTGAGGAGGACGAGAAGAGGAAGAAGTTGGGCGGGGAGAGGGCTGCATTTTGAGGGAGAGGAGAGATGGAGAAACAACCAAGTCAAACGACGGCCTGCGACTAGTCACGCTGCGGCACCTTAGACCGGCAACTCCCGAGCCCTTTCCACTGTTGGCCTACCGACTCGCCTCTGCTGATTATTGTTATTATGTCTTCAAAACCCATCCATCCATCCCCAGAGTCCTCCGTAACAAGAGCCATTGCTCAAACTCCTCCTCCAATATCCCTATTCTCTCCTATCTTGTCCGCACTCATCCACCTTCCCTCTAATCCCCTACTTTCCTATTCCGTATTCACATCTTCATCTTGCCCCGCATCTCATATCGACAACATCGAGCTTGCCAGGAGAGAAATTTTAAAGCTGCGCAAACCAGCTATTCTCGACTCTGTTCTCTGCAGTGTCTTCATCGACCGTGGCGTCCAGCACCTCTATGCCTTTGTCGTAGCCTCTGCCGACGACCCCACGTGCTCACGTGGGGCATTAGACACACTTTCGTTCAATGGCTTGTCTGGTAAGTGTTTTTTTTTTGTATGGCACCCTTCCAATCGTCGATATCTCTCCTTGGCCCCTTCGTCCATCGGGGAAGCTGCCGTTGATCAATGAACAGTCATTTTGATATTTTCATTTGGGCCGGCTCTTACATCGTCAGTCACTTCTGCGACAAAAATTCTCCGGACCTCTCATACTCTGTTGAAGGCTGCGTAGCTGTCATTTGCTGCTGTGATCTACACTGAGTCACTGCATTCTCATAAAATGCTCCCAAGCATGTGGCCCCTTTCGCTCTCACCAGCGATTGGTAGTTCTTACACAATTCAAGCTGAGGGTGTGAGCTTGTCTTAATCCTGTTCTCCGAGACTGCAAGTGCTATTTGTTGATGGAGTACAGTACACATCGCAAATCTCACCTCAGGGCCGGTGTTATCTTGGATAAATCATGAGGATTACTCATGTCATATTTCACACGCTTTCGTTTCGGTAGGTGTATGAGAGGCTACACTTGCAAATCTTCTTTTTGTTGTCGTCTGCAATCAAAGTGATACCGTCAGTTGATGCTCACGTCTGTTCCAGTATCAGAATCGTCATGCTTCGGCCCAAACGACATTTATCCCTGTTCGTCGGCTTGTGCAAGTCAACGAACCCCATGTTCCAGCTGCTATGATGCTATGCTTACCCCACCAACCACAGCTGCATCCTCATCCTCATCGTCACCATCGTCCCGTTTCCTACCACGCGAGCCGCTTCGTGTGGCGCACTCACAATTCCTGCAAGCCGTTCGCGACCGACTCACTGATGACATGTGCAATTCCAAGAAGGACGGTCGACGTCTAAGCAAACTCAAGGATGGATTTCTCATTTTCCCGCCTAATAATCCATCCGATTGGGGATTAGGTTGGGAGCACCACATATATAATCGGTACTGTGCCGTTTCACATCCAAACATCAATATCTATTCGCATTCGAGATTGACCAGATGGCACGATTTCACACAGTTCCCTCATTCACTGTTATCTTCATCTCAATTTCACGAGCACGCGCATCCTGGTACAGCCGATACTTCAACCAACTTATTTTCTTCCACTACTCTCTTCTCTCCCACTGCCTTCCGGAACACCAATAACACTGCTTCCGTACGGGACACCAGCATACTTCCTCACAACCTACACTGGCCCCGCATCCGCAATCACCGCCCAGTTCTCACAGTCCCTAACCGGGTTGGGATGCAGCGACTGGGCAGCTCCGACATCCATCTGTGACCATGCCATCTCAATCCCCTCCGTCAATACCAAGCCGAATTGCCCGACGTACATCATCACGTGGATAAATGTACAGAATAAGCAAGGCGAAGAGAAGGGCCTGACGGCCATTTGGCCGGCCAGCCTGGCGCTATCGTTCTTACCCTCTGCTCCCGTGCCACATGCCCAACAGACGCTTTCGCTGATCCCCGAGCTGCCCACTCAACTGCAGCCGTCACCTCCCCCGATCCCGGCGCCCGCTCCGCTATCGCTCAGCAGCGGCGTGGCAGGGCCCAGCAGAGACGATAGCGTCGGATCGGCATTTTCAACGCCCCCGCCTGCCGCGCTGCCCCCGGCCATCACCCGCCGCGCCCGCGCATCCCCAACGGTTGACGCGCTACGTGTGTTCCGCACGCTCAGCATAGGGAGAAGCCGCAGCATTCGCGCCGTGGCGACCGAGGTAAGCGGGTACGTCGATGCTGTGACCAAGGAGCGCGAAAAGGAGCGGGAGCGCTTGCGCAGAGAACGAGAGGGCGGCGCTGCTCATGCGAGCGCGTCACCTGCGCAGCAGAACACGCCCGGCCCTACGACCGTGCCAACACCCGTGCCTGTGCCTGCGACGTCGATGGACGCGTCGATGTCACCTGTCGCGGAGGCTCTTGCTCAGGCTGCGACAACAGACCAGATGGACGTCGTCGGCGCTATCGAGGCGGTGCAAGTGCCGCCGCCTCAGCCGTTCTATCCCTCGCCGCCTCAGTCCAGTGGCGGTCCTACTATCTCTGTTAGCTCAGATACCCCGATCGCAACGTCCAATCCGGCTTCGATACCGCTACCCCCAACTGCCGCGCCGTCGCCGCCACCGCCGCCGCCACCGCCTGCTGCTACGTTCGATCCGGTCGTCTTTAGTGAGCTGGACGATTGGGCCCCAGGGTCAGCCGTTTGGCCGCAGAGCTCGAACGATTTCATGGATATGGGTCTCGATGACGTGAGCGGGATGGGTTATGGTGTCGGTGTCGGTGTTGGTGTCGGGACGAGTCAGATGGGGATGGGCGGGATGGATCCGATTTCGACTGGAGGTGGGGCCGCGGGTGCGTGGGATGCGGGACCGATGGACATTGATACGGGCATGGATGATATTTTCACCGAGGCGGATTTTGATTTTTGGGATACTAAGCCGGCGGCGGCAGTGTCGGTGTCGGCGCCGTCGTCGTCGGGAGTGCAGCCTTTGACGACGGGAGCAACGGCTGCGTTAGGGAGCGGAACGGGGTTGACGCCGTCTGCGGGCCCTGCACCGCTAGGTTTGTCGCCCCCGCTATTTAATGGCGTGCAGCTTTCGGGCCCTGGTCCGCCCCAAATGGGTGTCATGCCACAAGGGCAGTCACATCTTTCGCCGTGGATGGCGGGTACGTTGGGAGAGGGGTTTGTGCAACGCGGGAGTGAACAGGGAGGCTTGGTGCTCGATGTGGTGCCCCCAGAGTTGCTGCCTCCATCGCCGACAAGGACTCTGTCATCACACTCGGCACCCCCGACGCCTGCAGTGCATATTATGTCAGAGCCCGACGTGAATATGGAGGGCGAGCGCGAGGGTGTGCGGTCGGGCTCGATGCGGATGAGCATGTGGGACCCGATCCCCTTCGCGGAGGTGCATCGGATTGCGGATGGCAAGTACACGGCGGGTAAGTTCGCGCTGCCGAGTCCGCCAGACGAGGAGGATCGGACGAGGCCGCTGCCGAATTCTGTTGTTGCGAGCGCTACGGGCGGTGGGGGTTGGCGCGTGCGATATAACGCTGTGACGAACCCGAGTATCGGGATGGTGCGCAAGTTGATCGGGGTGAAGCGCAAGAGTTTCGATCAGGGTGCGCGCGAGGCTGGGTTCAAGATATCGCCGTCGTGGATCCGGGGGGATGACGAATGGGAGAGCAATGTAGTTCAGGAACGGGAGGAGGACGAGGGGGATGCTGGGAAGTCGGATGACGAGGAAGCAGAGTCGGACGAGGACGAGGAGCTTTGGGTTGACGACGAGCCCGCGCTGCCTGGAACGAGGCCGTCGACGCCGGCGCCGCGTACCTGCCTCTTGGCCCCACACTCCTGCATACGCGTTTCCATCACGCGCTGCTCTTGTTGCAGAGCGTGCCGCTGAAACCGCCAGGGGCCGCAGTGTCTCCACCAGGCCTGGCGACAACCTCTGCGCCAATGTCGGTACCGACGCCCGTATCCCCCGCGGCGCTGGTTGGCCAGGCATCGGAGAAGCTCAAGTCGCTAGAGGCGGCAGCGCAGCTGCTGGTCAAGGAGGTCGTGGAGAGCAGTGTGTGGGGCGACGCGTGGCGGGCCAATGCACTGGAGTATCTGGCGGAATGTCGGTTGAGGACGGAAGTGTGGCAGGCGGACGTCAAGCGAGTTGTGAGGGCGTTTGAGGGGATGCCTGGGATTGAGAGCCCGTTGGAGGTGAAAAGTGTGTTTGAGTCGGATGAGAAGGTCCCGCCGAAATTGGACGTGTGCGAGGTGCCTATGCTGTCGGTGGGCAAATCAGACACAATTATTCAGGTGTTGCCGACGGCGATGAGGTTCTGGGAGAAGTTGGGGTTGGGACCGAGGGCAGGGAAGAAAGATGTTGTGGCGTTTGTGTTCTTCGAGGATAATGAGCAGAAGGTCAAGGAGGAATGGGCAGAGAGGTGGCTCAAGTGCATTTCGGCTTCTTATGAGGTGGGCACTCAGGCGCGACGTCAAAGACACCCTTTTCTAATGCATGATTCTTAGGCGAAAAACCTTGGTTCTCACATGGCGGGACGCAATGTCGGCTGCACGAAGGATGGCATCGTACCTGTCAAGTTTGATGCGTTTCGCAAGACACTTTGTAAGTAGCGCTCTGCATTCTTTCGCATCTGCCCGCTCACATTTGGATTTGCTATCATAGCAACCTTCGTGGCAAATTTACCGATATCGACGGCAAACTATGTGTTCTACATTGCCGTTCCATCGTCTATCATTACCCTGTCCTCTCCCGTTCTCCGGCAGGTTTTTCTCCGCCGTCAAACGTGCTCAAAAAGTCTACTCCGAAGCGCAGATTCTCTTCCAGTTCTTGCCCGCTCACTTGATCCACTCCGTGCGTTATCCTTCCGCCACTCAATGTGGTTTGGTCCCTTTCGTTGTGTGCGTGTACGAACGTATTCTGCGACCTGTGGATCGAATAATGTCCCGTCGATTCTCCGACCACGGGGAACGTGTTCGCAATTTCTTCCAGGAGCCCGCTGTCACGCTTGCCCGACCTGTGCACAACAAGGTGCATCTCGTCCGCGAGTTCCCCGCGCGGACTCTCGACGTTTTGGAAAGGCACACACTCCTGCATGTCGGGTACCGAGTGTCTGCGTGCGGAAAGTGGATTTTCGCCGCGTGCATCGACCAGCGGGGCGAGGCGCACGATTTGGGCGTCTGGTTGTCCCAAAGCGAGTACCCCGAGACTCATCTAGTCCAGCAGTTGTGGCAGTTCGCGGTCAACTTTGCGAAGAAGGCGAGCGTGGAATGGAGGATTGTCTTTGCGAGGCTGGGTTCAATGAGTCCTGCCGAACTGGATGGTGCGTTTTAACTTTCCATTGTGCATATTTTTCTTTATCGGGCAACCAGGCTGATTTCTCATTACAGCATGGATGGAACACCTCGCCAATGTCGTTCCCGACTGTCCGGGATTGCCCATGGTCCATGTCACCCTTTTGTCCGTCGAAGCGGACGCATCCTGGACATTCATCGCTCCCCAAGGTGCGACCAAGCGCACGACATCACCTCATCGGTCTTCCAAGAACAACTCGGGGATATTTTTCCATGATGTTTCCTCTTCCACTCATTGCCTTTCGTACTCTTCTCGAATGAGCCTCTTGCTTCCTGGCCACTCTACGCATGACCTCGGTACACGTCTCTCCTACGTCCCGGACCCGACTGACCTCCCATCCCACTCCGCCATCGACTTGCCCCTGAAGCCCCTGCGATCCACTACACTCATACGCACTCCCTCTTCCACTGATTTCACCTCCATCTCCATGCTCCACATTCACCTTCTGCACACCACCAAGTCTGCGCTCTCCTCGCTGACTATACCCGATGAAGACACCCACAACGATATCGCGAAGAACTATCACGAGTTGGTTGTGCTGGCTCAGGCTCGGTGGTGGTTGAAGGCGAGCCCGATTCTGCCTTTCCATCTTGGGGCGCTGGAGGTCATGGACATGGCGCTCATCAGCCCCGATTTGAACACGACCACTTGATTTTTCTTCCCCTTCCCTTCGTTGAATCTGGAACTATCTTTCTCGATTGACCATCACTCTGCATTTTATCTACGACTTCTCACGAGCGACAACCATCTCTCAATTCGCAGCATCGCAGCTGTGTTCCCGAATATCCCTGTTGTTTTTGTTCCATCTAAGTTTAGGATTGTTTACTGTCATCCGCATTCGTTGCTCGCATGCTGTATATCACATCCACATCCATACCGTAGGCATTCACACTACATGTTAGAATTTCAGATATTGTTCTAGTCATTATGTATTCCATATTTCTGTTGTCGCTGGCAATATAATAACTGTGCAATGAAACTGTGTCTGAATTCGAGGAGCATCATCTGAAGCATTCGAAGGCAACATGCAGGCAAGGCACTAGCAACCACTGTCCATACCCTCTCGGCGGACATCGACAGGGCCCACGACTCATTACTGGTTCTTTCTCTCCTGTGCGTTGAACCCTTTCGGTGCTTCAACGTGTAGAGGCGACTGGATGCTGGCGAGCGCCGACACGCCGAAAAAGACGACGGGAAGAAGGATGAAAAAGACAACGAGAAGGGAGGTGATGAGTGCGGGCGTGAGGAGCTGATAGCGCTTGAGGATGCCGCCTTCGGGGAGTGTGCTGTTGCCAGGCTGTTGTAATGCCCCGAATGCGGACCCAACGGCAGGCTCGGATTGACGGCGGGCGTATGCAGAGTGCGAGGGCGAACCGGTAAAGATGACGAGGTATTTTGGGAACGTGGACTCGACGGACTCGAGCTCTTTGACAAGGCGCGACTCTGTTTTGATGAGGGGAGAGAAAGCGCAGAGTTAGAGGATGCGGATGGGAGAAGAGTTGTTCAACGTGCCGTAGTCCGCCATGACACTCTTGCGTTGGCTAGCGGAGCCATCAAGGCCCATCATTGACATGCACATAACGTGCTTGTTACCCCGCTCTGCGCTCGTCCCGCCCTGGCCTGGCATGAAGCTGAGGATGCGGGAGCCGCAGCGGGTCGAGACGCTGTCCGCGAAGTCGTGAATGGACGAGTCGGTGGTGTGACGGACGTAAGGGAGTTGAATGGAAGATGGTGAGCGGGATATGAGAGTGGTGAGAGGAGAGGAAGGCGAGAGCGCTCGGAGGTCGGAGGCGTGCAACTGGTATGATGTTAGTGTGTTCCATTACATATGTGTTAATCTAGTCAGAGAAGTGCTCACCCCCGGTTGATCAACCAGAACTATCGCATCGTTGTCGCAAATATCGCCGGTCGAAAGAATGCTCTCGAATATGACATTTGAATCGGATCCAGCGGGCGAATGCACGGATGAGAGTACGTCCAGAGATTTCGACCTGAAATCGTGTTAGCACAGGCCAGGTTGCTTGAGGTTTGGATACCAACTTATGAGAGGACCAAGCTACAACCGGGAACGTATCGGAGAAAGCAAAAGTGAGAGGAAGGAGGAATGCGAGAGTTAGGATACGACCGGCCATGGTCAAAGGCAGTGAGCGTAACAGGTTTACTTACCGTGCAGTTGGTGGCGCGTCGACCGGAAATGATTTCCAACTCCGCGCACATCGCTCCGGCAATTCACAATTATGCATCTATGCACTCCGGTGAAGTCGAAAGTTGCAGGATTGGCACAATTGAACGCGGATCGCGTTTAATATTCCCTTCAACAGAGTACAAAAAGACCAGGAAGATACACGAGAATGCAGCTGTAGTCGTACAATAGATAATAACAACATTCCACGGAGTAATGCAGTGGCTGTAAAGCAACAGTTGCTCTAAGCGCAAATCCATTCCAGATGTCAAAAAAACTGCCAGTTTACACAGGCCGTGATAGATAGTACAGCAAGCGAACAGAATGTGAGGTGAAGGGAATGCACAAATAATGATTTAACAGCAGTGAATGAACCCACCACGGAGGAGTGTATCTGTAGCTCTGAATGCTGCATACCGTCTTCCCATCCCCGATTTTCTTCGGCGCGTGCCATTCCATTCCGACTCCAGGCCTACGAGAATACATCCGCACCACCTCCGAGATAGATACCTGTGCAGCGTCAACGTTGAATTCGATCATCCAGTCTGCCACAAGCGTTATACTCCGACTCCTTGAGTGACCACAATCGAGAATGTCACTAGTACGCCACAGCAATCATGCTGTCACGGTCGTCGTCATCAATTGATGACAGCGTGAAGGAAGTGTGAGCGAACGTGAAATACGCTGCGCGATCCCTGATATCTGCCAAATCCAACTGCTGTGAGTCGACGGGCCACGCATGTGGTTTCAGCAAGGCGGGGGACGGTGGGGTGAGCCTGGGTTCAGAACCTGAGCGCCTAGGCACGAGGTCCTCCATCTGCGTCTTCGTCTGCGGGCGCACAAGAGGAATCCCATCCACGAGAGCAAGCGAGGTGAATGATTTGTAGGGGCGCAGAGCTTCTCCCGTGGGCGTGTGAGTAACGTAGTCCACTGGTGGGATCGGGAAGCTGATGAAAGCCCATTCATCTTCCGACTCGTCGTCTGAATCCTCATCTCCATCTTCATCATGCTTCTCCTCGCTCGGCGTCTCGTCTTCTTCCGGAATATCCTCCAGTTCATCTCTCAACAGAATTTCCAACCAGCTCGCGGGTTCCGCTTCTTCGTCCAGCGTGTCGGCTAGGCGCAATGAGTACCGCAACCCACCGCGGTCACGTGGACTATCGTCCAGCAGCGGCTCGCCCGAATGACGAGCATAACTTCCAGTTTCTCCCCCTTGACCATGCACCGACGCTCTCGAAATCCTCGAAACTCTCGACTCTCTAGAAATGATGTCGCTCCGCGACCGGCTACGACTGGTCCTGCCTACGGTCGAGCGTCCCCACGACAGACCCCTGCACACAAAATCCATAGACATGGTAGACATGACGCGCGGCCAGCCGCGCTGTTTCTCCAACTCCCTCGAGCTACAGGGATATTTGATAGGTGCGCATGAGAGCAACGTCGTCTGCGCAACGAGGGTGGCGATCGGCGACGTCATCAAAGGCACCGTCTCGGTCGAATTCGACATCGTACGGCGCGTCTTTTTCAACTCATTGGGCAAAAGTAGCGCTCGCGGGGGTACGGATTCTCGGCATTCCGGGGGCCAACGGCCGCGCCGTGCGCGGTACAGGATGGTGGCGAACGTGCTAATCATGAGGACGAAAATGCCAAGAAAGACGAAAATGAAGGGGAGAATGGGTCCAAGCTGTTCGTACCAGGGTGCGGCTACGGATGCAGGAGTCTGGGAAAGAGTGGGTGAAGGAGTGGCCGAGGATGGCAAGGCGATGGCGTCCGTGCTCCCTGGAGCCGGGGCCATGCGTGGTAAGGGCGTGCTATTGTTGCAAAGGGAGAAGGAAAGCACTCCCCAACAGATACATATTTAAGGATATCCGCAACCGAGTTGTTACAATCATCAAGACTGAATGACAGCGAGCAAGGAAGGACACGGACTGGTCGGAGGGGAAGAGTTAGAGAGCTATGCATGCATCGTAACCAAGAGCGTAGATTAGAAGTCGCACTGCGGATCTAAGCCTAGTTATGAAAGGAACTGCCTCTCACTGCGGCACCTGCCAAAAAATGATATGATACCGCTAGCTAGAAGCCATATCCTGAGTAAACATCATGTCGAGATGCAACAGAAAGAACAAACGTCAGTATTGAGGAAGGTTCAGCGAAATAATGAGGCTAAGGGGCCCTGTAAGTTTGCACAGAGAAAATTAATTTGAATGAAGTCGTCGAATGAGGTGAAGATCACCTTGGGGGATTTTACAGTGGCATTCCTGACCACCTATGAACGATGCACGATTGGAAGACAGCAATCCTTACAGCTCAGTTTAAGTCTGAGTGGTCTGACACATGAGCGAATACCGCAGCCGATGGCTGTGATGTTGCCATTACGGAGGTTAATCGCTGCTGCGACATCTGCACGCCCTAATTCCAATCACATGCCAAGGCAAAGTCGTCAGAATTCGGTGACCAATTGATGACCTGGATACTGAAGCGACTTGCCTTGAGAAATTGCTCTCGGTCCCAGTGCTCTGTGACATAATCTAAATCCTCACGAGGCATCCACCACTCCAGGAACATAAAGAAGAGACAGTCGACGATAAGAATAATAGTGAATATGGGGCCAGCGAAAGGACCCAGCGAACGAGTCCTAACCGACAGACGAAAAAGCAGTGTTAGAACGCGTGAAGGTAAGAAAGATCCGCTCGAACAATGCAGTAATGTTAGATACTTGCCGTTTTATCCTCTCCCACAGATCATGGGATTCGGAATTCATGACATTTTGATAGACAACCTCGGTTCGCTGGGCCACCTCCGACCAATCGTAGAAACCCTTAATGCGTTCATGAGCGAGATGGGGATCGTGTTCGCCTCGTGAGACGATTCTGATAGCTTCGGACATGGCTTCGAAAACATCTGTAAATTTAGCAAGTTAAAGATCTCGAGTTTCGATACTGTTGATGGCAAAGGCAAACCGTCTTCAGTGGGGTTCGCGAATGAAATCATATCCTCTGGCAGAATCTCTGGGACCCCGCCCACCTTCGTCGAAACTACGTACAGGCCTGCACATGCAGCCTCAAGGATAGCGATACCGAACGATTCCGTGAGTGAAGTATTGAGGAATATAGACCCCTGGATAAGAACCTGGGCAGCCGACGATGCATTAGTAGATGCACAGACTCATGGGCAGGTGCTCACATTCCGGACATCACGGTGCCGCACTGGGCCAAGAAGTTCAATCCTGTCTTGCAGCATATGCTTTTCCCGCATTTGTAAAAGGTCGATCATCTTCGGCCCATCTCCGCCTGCAAGCGTTTGAGCTACAGCATATAGGTGGTAACAGGTAATGTGACATACCCACGACAAATCGAGCGTTCGGAAAGGCTGCACAAATTCGAGGGGCTGTCGCCACCAGTAAATCGATCCCTTTGCGATACGCCAAGCGGGAGACAACTACGATCGTGACTATTTTATCCGTGAACTTTGACATACTGGATAGGACAGCAGCGAGTCTACGTACTTGTTTCTGATGCAAGAGGATGGGCAGCAGGCTGGAATTGATTGGGGACAATAGCATTGGGTATGACATGCACGCACTGGGGACGTAGGTTCGCCCTTAACACTGTGTTTTCACGTCTACAACAGATATTTTGAATGAATGACAAGGATAGATGCCAGAGGGCAGTGTAGTTTACCCTGTGTGGGAAACACATATAGCAGCATCAACGCTCCTCAAAGTCGCTTCCAGTAATTTGTTGGTTAGTATGCTTGCAGCATCGGCGAAGCCGAATAGACTGTGGTCCGTGAACACCGTTCGCACGCCCATCAGATGTGCGTGAAGGATGCCTTCATGACCGAGCGAGGACAAGCTCGCATGAGCATGGATGAGGGTAATATGCTCGCGGAGAACGATGGTGCGGAAGTATGGCAGGAACGTGAAAAAGTTTGGGAGAGTGGCGGATGAGACAAGTGTCGGGAATGGGATGTAGTACACTTTGAGAGATGGTAACAGCCAGCGGATACCTACGCGGTCTGGCGGATGGCTATGTGTGATAACAATCACCTATACAAAGAATGAATAAGTAGTGCCAGTAAGTCCATGACGAATTGAGTACCTTATGCCCTCTGCGGATGAGATTGGCACTGAGCATGTAGATGTGGTTCTCCACGCCTCCAACATTTGGATGGAAAAAGTCACATATCATCCTGCTCAAAAATCATTCAACCTTTTCTCCAACTTGGCAAGGCAACAAGCGCACGCAATGGATATAGACTCCATTTTTTCATATTTGTTTTGTGACTCTGATGCCGAAAGGAACGTCGACGGTGCTGCCAGGGAGGGTCGGAAATGACCTCCACTCAGAGTCAAGGAAACTGTGGCCAAGATGTTGTACACACGCGCAAACAAAAGTGCTGTTCGTCAATTCAGCTTATAATATCTCACTGACATTGAGAGTCTTCGTGAAGTCGTAAAAAAACAAGTAAGTCACCTACTTACTCCTAAGCAGAGTGCGGTATCGCAAGCAAGGTCACAACCGGCGTAGTCGGCACTTCCACTGCATGCTTGCTGCAATGATGACTGCGTACGTAATCGAAAGGATGTTATTTCCGCAATGAGTCTGTCTCAGGCCTCAGGCTGGGCCACCATAAGTACTCTGGATGTTGCTCCACGTCTTTGTACTGGACCATGAACACCCTCCTCGACAAGTACGGTCGTCTATCCGTTGATGTCGCGTCCGCTGCTACTTCTATAGGCTTTGCTGCCGCTAAGGCAGGAACAAAGCTTGGGGTGAGTTTCGCAGTATCCTCCTGAAATTCACGTGCGGTCTGACTTCAATGTCATCACTTTGCAGTTTGGCATCACAAGAGGCATTGCGGCCACCGCTGCTGGTGTAACTGGCTCCGCTGTTGATTATGCTCTCTTTGGCGGAAAACTTGGGACAGGTGTCGCGTTCGGCAACGCAGTCTCGTCCGTTATCACCGCCGTAGAACGGCTTACGCTGCTCCCAATTTTGTTCGGCGAAAGCCTCACCTCCGCATCTATCGTTGCTGCGTACGGTTCCATCAACTCTCTCCTTGCCATCTTTCCCGACAGCGACGAGGCATCGTTCTCGCTTGCTTCTTTCATCACCCTCGTCCGTCGGGAATGGAACGACCCCGTATTTCGCGAACACCTGCCGGAGGAGAGGTATAGCGTGACAGAGGTCGCAAAGGCGTTGGTTGCTTGGGGCGCGCTGCAGGGAGTCACGCATGATTGGCAGGCCAACAAGTGGATGAAGCATTTGCAAGAAATACCCTTTCACGACGAGGCAGAAGTGGACAGATCCCGCAAACGGACGGAGTCTCGTGTCAGTATAACTGCTGACGTCATTTTCCCCGGGAACAAGGGACAAATTATTACAGCAGACATTATAGAGGTCGACACCAACATGCCTGCACCTCAGCTTAGATCGAAGGCTCGTGCACGACCCACCAAATCCCCTGCCATGAAGCCACTCCGGGTGTCTAACAAGGAACTCAAACATACCCTCCGCCGACTGTCAAAGATGGTGCTTGCTGGGTATGGCGGCGCATCTTTACTCTTCTTTGGTGTATCTCCAACCCCAGATCACGCACCGTCTTCTGCACCCAAGGATGCGATCAATGCACATTCAAGTGGGGAGGAAGCAACTCTTGCTCACGCGATTGATGCATCTGAATTCGAGGCAGCCAAAACTTCTCCTCACTCATCATCGACTGCTCCTGCTTCCGGGCCCACGAAGGTACAGGCACCAGCTCCATATTCTTGGTGGAACCTTCTTCTCGGACGACACGACCATGACATCTTCATGGGTTCTGCTAGCCCTCCTGGCGAGTTGTCATCTCGACCCATTACAGCCGTCATTGGGGATGAGAATCACATGCCGCGCTTCTGGGTCCTCACGGACCATGCGCGACGCCAAATTGTCCTCGTCTTCCGAGGGACGATGTCCCTGAACGAGCTCGCGGTGGACTTGACCTGTGAACCAGAAGAGTTTGAGGTCGCCACGACCTCAGGATACGAGCCCGAGGAAGAATACATGCCACAGAGAGAACAGGAAGGCGAGGGGATGCCCGGCGGGCTGCCATTCCCCACTGTGAATATGCAAATGCCGCCGCCAAGTCCGTACTCGAGCTGGAGGAGTAGCAAGGGGAGGGCTTCGTCTTTCATGTCGGTCGCGAGCTTTGCTTCGGCGGGGCAGCCGCGGTATTATGTGCATTCGGGCATGCTGAAAATGGCGAGGGCCATGGGGGAGAAAGGCAAACCTGTGCATGTAGCGGTGCGTGATGCATTGCGGAGGAATAAAGGCTTCGGTAAGCCCATCCAACATTGATTGTTGCAGTCCCAGCTGACCATTTTCCGCGAACGGAAATTAACGATAGAGCTCGTGATGTGTGGGCATAGTCTTGGATCCGGTGTCGCAGCACTTTTAGGACTGGTGATTATCATTCCCTCATCATGTCAGGAAACTTGATCAATATCTCCTTTCGTTTCTCAGATGTGGGCAGATCCGAAGACATGTTTGACCGTCCGTTCAAGTGGTCTTCCGATTGGTAGACGAGTCTCGGTATATTGCTTTGCACCACCGTACGCCTTGACATCCTTTCACAAGAGACTACAGTCTTTCTGACAAGTTTCCCCTAGATGTCTCACTGATCCTCATCTCGGCGCTCTCGCCTCAAACCTCGTGACATCTTTCGTTTATTCACATGACGTGGTATCGCGTCTATCGTTAGGTTCAATACGAGACATGAACCGCGCGGCAGTATGGTTATGTGACGCGAACGCGAACGCTGGTGCAAAGGGGAACGGTAGAGAGGAGGGGTATGCGGCCGTAACGAAGAGGGCATTAAAGTGGAAGACCGGATTCGGGAGTCCTGAGGATCCATTCTGGGTGAGCATCGCTCATTTTCTGTTCACTTTGGTATCCAATGAACATTTGCTAATGTTCTTTACACAGTTCCTAGCCACTCGCAAGACGCTCGAAGCGAATATGACGATGACGAACATGTACCCCCCGGGACGAGTATTGTGGGCCGTACGCAACGATGATTTTGAGGTTGCTGTTCCACCAAGTGGGGATGCGAAGTATAGCCCGAATTTTACCTATCAGAGCCAGGACAAAGACCGTTTGCGTTTATTTGAAGTGCTGGATACTGAGAAGGTGTTTTCACAGATCGTGTTTGCGCGGGACATGCTCAGGTGTGTCTATATCACATTCTTGCCGTTGTAGCAGTCATATGCTAACACATCTGTACTTAGTTCCCATTTACCACACCAATATGACAAAGTGCTAGAAGAACTGTTGTAGAAAGTCTGCACTCTACTTATATCTGTCGCAGTGCGTCATTCATTTTGTGCATATGCACGCGGACCTTTGCACGCTGTAATACCTTTCGGAGACGTATCATATGCCTGTTCGTACACTTTGTATAACATACCATAATACAGACTGTAGCGGTAACCGTGTCTCATCGAGAACAATCATAGAAAAGGTGAAAAATGAACAGGAGAACAAAATATGAAGGAACGAAAACTAGATCTTGATCAGTCCTGGTCCGTCTGATCGCGGGGTCGGTACTTGATTCCTCGACTCTCCAGCTCTGCCTCGACGTCTTCGGGTACGCGGCCCTTGACGCGCACTGCGTATATCCCACGCACATATTTTGCTGAGAAGAAGAAAACGCGAAAGTGAAGGGGGAACAAGATGCAGTCAGCTCGATAGGAGGATAAAGAGTTAAGGAAGCGGAACGCACACAGTCGCTGCCATCTTGAGACCCAGCTCGTCTCGGGGTCGATGATGGCAATGATGCCGTCGAAGTATGTCGTTGTGCAAACCTGGATGCGGTCTGGCGATCCCTTCATCTACGACGTAGCAATGCAAGATAAAGAGTTAAAGACGGGTTCGACAGTCAGGGGGCGTTACATGAGGAGGCGAACCTGCATGACTTCTTCGCAGTTGGGGCAGCCCATCCGGCGGAAGTCGAGGGGTGTCTGGACGATTGAGCAGAGGAGACATGCGCGCAGCTGGCGTGCGCGCGCTTGTGGTGGGATCGCCGCTGCGTTGGGGGGGTTGTTGGACATCGTCAAGTTGTTGTGATAGATTTTGTGTCTAGCGGAGCTCTGGGTCGATTAAATGAGAGCTGTGAGGTGAGTGGATGAATTCGAGCAAGGTTCGAGTAGTCTACTTGCTTGTGTGGGGCCGGGTTCGGAGACGCCATTCAGCTTATGCATTACACCTAACCCTAACCTTAGGCTCGGACCGCGCGGCGGCGGCGCCCACCGCAGTGCAAACCATCATCAGTATCACTATACAGAACTTAGTCTTATTATCCACCATCTCAAGTTCCCAGCTCACTGCCATTCGATGCAGATATCGATGATGATGTTTAGGGACGTGAGAAGAGAGAGGAACTATGTTCTCTGGTTTGCTGGCATATCTCGAGCAGGTACTTAACGTTAGTTTTGGGTCGGTGATTTATGACTTGAAGTCATTGTAATCGCTCAATAATTTTCCCTCATCATTAGATAATGCTATAAATGCTTTAGGGGCGCAGATTAAAGCAAGATGGTAGGCTTTTCAGCGTCCATTGTCTGTATTTTTCGCGGCCTCCAGTTCCTCACAGACAGCCCAAGATCGCTGCGTGCAGCCCCCTCGTTCTTAATGCCCAACAAGTTCAGGCAGCTGAGCTGGTCAAACATCAAGATTCAGAAGATCCTTTATGCCCAAGTACAGAGCTTTGAAAGTCGTTGGCCACACAAGTACCGATTGCCGACTGGGTCGTGCGTAAATGAATCCATCGAAGCTCGTAAGGCTGCTAAAGACTTATCATGGCTCCGTGTGCAAAGTGCGAACTTCCTTTTTTAAGCTCTCTATGTCCGGTGGCTCCCCTTTTATGTGGCATGCAAACGTCACGGCGACCTTGCTTTCTCCCTTCGTCGGACACGTTTCTCAGCGGCATGAGTAACAAGTACGGATTTGGCTCTCGGTGCGACTACTTACATGAGAGTCATTGATTCTTCACAAATGCGTTAATGAATCCAGAATCCAAAGTGTTTCCGGCATGGAAGAGCAGGTGGTCATGCCGCGTTCCATCAGGCAGGCTTTATGTAGGTTTGTATGTGTGCAGTCGTGGTGCGTCCGTCCACTCGACAAAAGGTATTTACATCTTCATTGCGGATGAGTCGCATATACCACCATAGTCGAAGAATACGTTTCTATAAGAACATTGCACCCACAGAAATCGACGAAGTTCATGACAGTCACCCTCAATGGCGTCCACTCTCGATACCTTCAACGTGATAATCGCCGTCGCTGCGGCAGCTGCTCTTTTGCTAGCCTTGACTGGACTCGTGTCTAAAAGAGCTCGTCATCTCCCTCTTCCACCTGGGCCTAAGGCGCCGTGGTTTGGACTGGGCTCTGTGTGGACTCCTACCATTCAACCGTGGCGCACTACGCAGATTGGCGGAAAACTTATGGTGTGGTATTGGTCAATCTGGATTCTCCAATTCCACATGACTCACGCTAGGGCGTCTATCACAGGAAACATCATATATTTGTATGCGTTCGGAAACCCCATCATTGTGCTGAATTCTGGCGAAGCTGCGGATGACCTACTCAACAAGCGAGGTTCCATCTATTCCTCAAGACCTCTCAGGACGATGGCCAATCTGCGAGTTTTTCCTGCGTTTATGACTACAACGTTCACGCTTATGTCTAACAATCATTTGACACAGAATGGGATAGGACTTCGCCTTGTCGACGATGCCCTATGAAGTTGGTGGCGGAAACATCGGGGTCTCTTCCAAAAACACTTCAATTCTCGCGCCGCATCACAGTACCACGACATACAATCTCAGCAGGTGCATGTGCTTCTCCAGAATCTGGTTCGCAGCCCGGAAAATGTGAATCGCCATGTCCGAAAGTGTGACCTTGGCCTTACCCTGTCTTGCAGTCTATGTTTTGAAACCCTCCACCAGGTTGGCTGCGGCGATCATCATGAAAATTTCGTACGGTCACGATGTCGCAGAAGATGACGACATATACGTGACGCTTGCGAAGAGGGCTTTGCATGGCTTCACCAGAACTGGTGTCTATGGCACATTTTTGGTTGATTATATACCTCTGCGTACGTCCCTCAATACACCTCAACTCTCCGGACTATTGATTGACCTCGGCGATAGTGAAGTATCTTCCGGGCTGGCTGCCCTATGCTGATTTTAAGACGAAAGCGAAGGAATGGCGTAAGGACGCGGAGGCCATGCTCGACCAGCCATTCAATATGGTGGAAAAGCAAATGGTTCGAGCATGTGCCTCTGGTTTTATATGACAAGCCGTTGACCGTGACAAAATTTGTAGGCATCTGGTACCGCCACGCTCTCCTTTACAGCAATCGAACTTGAGCGATCACGAGAGTTGGCTGAGGATCCGTATTTAGAGAAGGTGATCAAGAATGTAGCGGGGATGTCTTATGCGGGTGATTACCTTCCCGTCTTGTATCTGCGGTTTCTTCAAATTTCTCTCTCTTTTCCATCAGCTGGAGCCGATTCGGTACATTCTCTTTTCCCCACTGACACCTGCGTTTCTATAATCTTCTCTTGAATACGACAGACGGTTTCTACCGCCATGTCCTTTTTGCTTGCCATGACGATTCAACCCGAGGTGCAGCTCAAGGCACAAGCCGAATTGGACAGAATTCTTGGCCATGATCGCCTACCGCAGTTCGAAGATCGTAGTTCGCCTCCGTTCATCGATTGCATCCTCTGGAAATGCCTGCGCTGGAATCCAGTTACCCCGCTCGCATCTGCTCATTATACAACTGAGAATGACATCTACGACGGGTACCTGATACCCAAAGGGACGGCGATTTTTCCAAACATTTGGTAAGACTGATCGATTTTGCCTGACATAATTTTCCTGATCAGGCACCAGGTGCATCCTTCATGACGAGGGAAAATACCCTGCTACATTGGAATTCAAGCCTGAGCGCTTTGAGAATATGAAAAGAAATGCTGAGATGGACATAAATCCCTTGCCGATGGCGGCTTTCGGATTCGGAAGGCGGTGCGTGCTCGTTCACTGACAACAGCGAATACAGCTTGGAATAACATTGCTGTCGGAAACCGACGTTCTGACCCTGTAGTATATGTCCCGGGCGCTGGCTTGCTTTCGATACCGTATGGGTTACCATCGCATTCATTCTAGCTTTTACGATATCACCAAGGCGAAAGACAAAGGTGAGGCCATTATTGAACCAGACGTCGAGTACACATCCGGATTGTTGAGGTGAGTTCGGTTTTAAGCCGGTGACGTGTATCGTGACCGTTGATTTGTGATCCATGGGGAATTACCGTAGTCACCCAAAGCCATTCCTGTGCTTGTTCCTCGTTCAGCAAAGGCCCTTTCCCTCATCAAGCAAACTGGCTTGGAAGATGCTCTCTCCAGTGCGACGCAGTGAAATCAATCCGTCCACGAGTTTTGTAGTTTTGTCTCCTCAGCCGAAGTTGTACGCTTGGCAAGAATGAGCATTATGATGTATCGATACCTCAGGTGCATACAAACGCGAATACAAGGCCGCATACTGGTAAAAATAATCGGGCCACTTGACTGAGACATGGTAATTACAAGTTTCCACAAAGTGAACGCAATCACACCTCAAATACGAACAAATAATCAGATCATGAAAACGAGCACGCCAATACAAGGTGACAACTCCAACCAGCGCCACACGCCACACAGAATGCATACGATACCTGCCTCGACCGGAGACCAGTCACAGCTCATCCTCGGCAATGAATTCCCGCAGTTTCGACTGCCGCGGCTCGAACTTAGCTGCGAATGGAAGTGGGAACGTGAAGGAGCCTTCACTCAATGCGAACGTGTCAATTGGTCGAGACGGGTCCTCCGATATTTTGAAGGACCAAAGGATGAAGGCGGTGGTGATAAAGAGAGACCTATCGGACCATTTGGTGAATAAAAACCCGAGATCACATCAATGAATGACATTAGATGGAATACGAACCTCATGGCCAAAGGTTGGCCGGGGCAGACCCTGAAGACGAGAAGCACGCACTGAGCTAAAAATACGGAGATGAAACCTGTGTTACGTACCGTCTGCCAAAACCGAAGTTTGGGAACTTGAGGTCCTGTCTGATCTGACCCTTTTCATCTAGCCAGCGCTGAGGATCGAATTTATCGGCATCCGGGAACAGTTCTGGATCTCGACCAATAGCCCTGGATGAAATATCGCATGATCATCAGCTCGAGAAAAGACGATGAGAAATTGTTATTCACCAATGATTCGCCAGGACAGTCGTGCCAGCGGGTATACGATATCCTCGCTACAGTTTGAAGTACAGCTTCATTTCATGTTCTTCAAGAGATGGGGAAGACGTACGTAGATGATGTCCTTGGTTACTCGATGTTGGAAGCCGGGAGCGGTTCCGGGCCTCCATCGGAAAGTTTCAAGGATGAAGGCGTGGATTTGAGGTAGCGAGTCCCAATCACCAAATATTGGGACTTTGAGAATTAGAGATCAGGGTAAATGAATAAAAGAGAGTTCATCGACGGTACGCACGTCTGTCAGGACCAACCATGGTATCCAGTTCGTCCTGCACCACTTTCTGCGCCTCAGGGAAGCATGCGGAAGCCATGATTATGATACCGATAGCAGATGCTGTCTATACCACAATTTTATTATTATTATGCCGTCAAGAGCACAGACGAGAGAAGACGGATACTGTTTCGCTGCCAGCGCCGAACATAGATCCAGCAAGGTATGCCGTTTCGTTATCCGAGAGCCCTAATTCATTTTGTCTCTCCAAAAGGTATTTCGAGAAGGATGGTGCAGCTTTGCCTGCTGCCTAAGGAACTATACATTTTAGCTTCCGTCTGGACTAAGCTACCATGAAAGCGTTACCATATCACTTCGAGCGCCTTGTAGCTGTCTTGTGAACAGATTTAACTCCTCTCGGTGGTACCGCCTGAGCGTTAAACCATAAAAAGGAAGATATTTAAGCCATGGCTCACGGGAAGGTAAGTAATTGGACTTTCGCTCGTACTGATAGAACTCACCATGTCTTCGACGATATGCGCTCCCGGCCGGACCGCAAGACCAAACCGGAGGAGACACAAGTTCACCAGCGTGATGTCAGGATCCGCCGGATGACTAGGAGAGGGTTTCCCATAAGTCAAGGAAAGAATGACAGAGGCGGAGAATCTTAGGGGCGAACATGAGCGTAAATCAATAATGAGAAATAGGAGTAGCCCTTTACCGTTTGGCATGTTCGCAATGAGCCTCCGGGTTGTCAAGGATGTCGTGCACGAGGACTTTGGCGTTCAAGCGCTGTAAAGGTTCATACGTGGGTACAATCTTCGGTTGCAGTTGACTGTGCAGCGCTCTGTTTAGAAGAAATCAGAAGAGATCATGGATCTTGAAGTATAAAGCCCGTACTTTCGCAATTTGCGAAACCGGTCCCCAACACCTATCAAGAGGAGCCTCATATTCCCAGATATCATCTCGCCTCCTGCAACAGCACGGGGACGATCGGCGGTGTGTGCGCCCTCCTTCTCCATAATCTCGAGTGCGGCCTTCAATCGAATTGGTACTCACATTAGGTTTGAACCGTATAATCAGAGGTAGGGGAGCATGCCTACATCGTTTCGTCCAATGACGATGATGGTGCGGCGCCCATGCCTGAGAGTGTATACAGGACCATACTTATCTGTCCATTCGGCATATTTCAAAAATGTGCTGGAATACTATGCATGAGCGAAGGTGCGATGATATAGCTATCATACTTACCGTTTTTCGGGAACTTCGTTTCCCCATAGCCAATGGCCTGGCGGGCCCGGCGGCAGAGGCAAATCCTTTGTCGTGCGCCTCCACCTTAGACTGTACAGGACAGCACCGAGCATCAAAGCGAAGAAAAAAAAATTGGGATATCATTGTGGGTGGCGAGACTGGGGATTGCGGTGGGGATTGTCGTTGGGGGGGAAGACACTTATAGGAAGAGCTTGAACCACATGCATTCTTGGATCATGATCACTGAACCCCACCTGACAGGTGAGGGTCGCCGTATCGGAGTGGCGCTGACGGTAGTAGGGTTCAAGCCCTCTTTTAGCACGATCCCTGAGGCCTGACATGGGGATAGCGCCTCTAAACCACATTTTGCAAGTCATCAGGCCTCAGCTAGTCGCCGTTAGATGAACTTTGCGCAGGTTTATATCCGGTGGGGCTAAGTATAATTTGCAGTGAGTGCGCCGCGCTCGAACCGTACTAATTCTGATTCTTGAAAAGGTAATTACGATTCCCGAAAAGGAAATTGTTCTACCCTGAGGTTTCGAGCCACCTCGGTGGCACCATATACCTTACTAATAAGGCACAATATTATAACACATCTGATGTAGCTAATGACTGTGCAACATAGCACTGGGGGAATGGAGGTATTAAGTCTGTGAGTAAATGTGAAAATAATAATAAATAAAGGCAAAGTTTGGTCCAGATTTCTGTAGGAGATACATAAGGTACAAATAACATATTTATCACGATATATACTCAGCATTTTCTTTGATAACTAATTTTGAAGATCCTTTGTATGTTTTTGAGTTGTTCTTTTTCAAAGTAAATAAAAAAACAAAATTCACTATTTTAGCCAGAGCATGTGTGAGCTCTGATGTGAATGGTGAATTTTGTTTTTTTATATATTTTAAAAGAAATAACCTAAAAATATACAAAAATCTTTAAAATTAGTTATTTGAGCAAATGCTGAGTATATGTCATGACAAATATGTTATTTGTACCTTATTTATCTCTTGTATAAATTTAGATTCAATTTTGTCTTTATTTATCATTATTTTTATATTTACTCATAGACTTAATACCTCTATTTCCCTAATATAAGATCATCAAATTAAGAATGTCTATAAAATAAAATATGGCATATTGTGTTAGAATATCAGTTTAAGCAGTGATATCTCAAGTATACAAGGACTCTCATAAATGTGCGAGTTTTCTTTTACACAATAATAAACCTAAATATATAAATTTGCTACTGTATAAAACTAAAAAATTTTCAAGCCACATCTATAACATTAAAAAATGTCGAGGCCTTGCCTCAACATTATAGTGAGCATGACCACTTGATGAACCTTCAGTGGCTCATTTCGAAACATCACATATTAGCCCAAACATGATATGTTACAGACATAAGCATACTTTCTCATCTACAAGGTCTTTTACTTTAATTCAAAAATCTGAATTTTAATAAGCATATTATACTTAAGCCAAATAAACTAAACACAGTAAAATATAATAAACACTTGATAGTATCTGTCACATTACCATAGCTTTAAGTTTAAATTGAATTAAATTTATTTAATTCAGACATAGCAAGCTTATAAAATTAAAGTTTTTAATTTTAAATGTAAAATCTTGTAAGGACTTTTTAGTCAAACTATATACAAAAACAGCGAAAAATTTAACAAGGGAACAAAAAAGAGAATATTTTTATTATATAAATTTTTAGAGTGTACATTAATTGAAGGGTGGTTGAAGGATGTGCGGACACCATAAACATGAGGCAGATGATGTAGAGAATAACTTATATTATTAATCTTATGAAGGGTATGGTGCACAAATGTGCTTATATCATACAAGGGATCCTTGTAAATGTGAGGTACAATAATAATAATTTGTATACTATATTTACAGTATAACTATTGTAATTGTCCAAAATGAGTAATAAAATGCCATCTTTTTTATGAATGCATAAGAGTGTTGTGTAAAGCTATCCATGAGTGAACATGCTCATATGAATATTAACAACTATGTGATTAAGGGTTAGACTGAAGAGCGAGCTACATTCTTATATGTAGAGAAAAAAAAATAAGAGGTGAGCATGAAATACAAATAAATAGAGGGCAAGTACATAATACTAAAAAAGGAAGCTTATACAATTTCAAACAATAACAAACTGAGAAGTTTAACCTTCACTATCACTATCATCTTCATTATGTTTATGCTTTAGAGAGTGCTCTGCATTATCATTGATCTTTTCTTTAGCTTCATTGTATTTTTTTAGAGCAACAAGAGAAGGAGAGATATTATACTGTATAGTGTTAGCAATTATCGGGCATAAGCTGATATTGTAGGCATGTACATAATACTGGTCATCATTAACATTAAATGCATAGTCAGTGACAGAAAGAGAGGTGTTGGGTCCAGAAATCTATGTCTTTAAAAATTTAGAGATATCCAGAATATAGAAGCATGTTGTTATACTTAAAAACAGTTTTGAATGAGAATATGGCTAAAAAGAAGCATAAATGCTGTAACTTAGCTAAGTTGATAAGCACTGTCATGCATAGAAATTATTCTGAATGTAATTCATCATTTGGTGTCAGAATGCACAATATCTTTGAACATAGGATAATGTGAGACTCTAAAAAACTGAAGATTTAATAACAAGTTTATAATCAATTTTTGGGCATGAGCATGAAATGCTCTAAGATGGAAAACAACTAGATCTATAAAATGAACACATCACCTTAACAGCTGAGATTAGAAAGAATGGAGATGCTCAAAAGAAGTCTGACAAAAGTCAACCATTATATGTCTCACCCCTCTATCAGCTTCTCTTCTTTCTCTTCCAACTGTATTCTCATGTCTAGACTTTGGATCCTTATGCTGCTACCTTCTACTGGCTATCTGTTACTATATGCATTTTTATCCTTAGCACTTATTGTAAGCACCAAACTTGGTTGGTACTATCACCTCAAAACTGCTATCTCATTAATCAGTTGATTTTATATGCACTGATCAATTAGCATCTATGCACATCTCTACTGTGCTTCTCTTAGTAGAAGTAATGAACTTTCATATTTCTATTTAATTTTTATTTAATCTACCTCACATTATTCAACTATTCTCTACTCTTATTGTTTTCCTCACCTCCTCATCTTTTATTATATTCTCGATTAGTAAGCTTCTTTATCATGATGAACTACATAAAATTTTTTTTTGGTGTGATGTGACACTAGACCTGAACTCTTGTAAGTTAATGCTTCATACTTGTTGCCCAATAATTGGTTCATTCAGCTTGTCCAACAACACCTGCTGAGCATCTATTTTACCATATAATTTTGACTTAATTTTGCTTTGCATCACCATAAGATCATGTGGCGAATAAAAAAAAAAGATGTTGTAAATAGCACTAAGAGAAAGGAATGATGATGAAGTGGTATGAGAAGAGATGAGGAGGTATATCTCATTAATATTAAGACTCTCAGTGCTCTCTGATGATCTCATTGATTGTCCAGAAGAGCTAATCACTCAAATTTGTGAAGCATTGTCTGTGTGTATGGGTGCTCCAAGATTAAGATCATCATCCTAATCAGCAAAGAGATCCTATCTAAACATTTATCTATACATCCCTATGCTCCTTCTTATCTTTGTTTTACTTAAACTCTGTATTGGCTATTTTTTTTTTGTTTCTTTGCTCACTCGCTCGCTCATTCATTTTATAGGCATGATTATCCTCCTCGCTCTTTATATTTTCTTTTAGCACATCCTTCTCAGCCCTCTTATAAAAAGACATTGATGAAATCTCAAAATTTCCTGTTCGCATATGTCTCAAACTTGTCTTATACACGTACATGAGTTTTATTTTATTTTTTTACACATTGAACTTTTTTTTTATTTTTAATTTCCTCTATTTTTTCCAACTTTAAGACAAAGTCTTAAAAGTTACACTTGCTCTTCAACTTCACTCACACCTGACTACTGACTTTTTTTGGACAAAAAACCCCCACTTAGTATTTTTCTTTTAATTTCTTTCTTTACTGCATGTGAGTTAATAGAAGTTAGTAAAATAGATATTTGAGTTATCACACAAGAAACCAAACTGAGATCTGATAAGGTTATAACTAATTGACCTATAGACCTTAGGTGTGTATAGACCATGAATTGCACAACCACACAAAGCTGCATAGCTCAGCTGTGCAGATTTGGTCAAATATACATCTAATTTGAAATTTCTTTTAAAAGTATGATCAGGCCAAAAGTGTAAGATTAATCTGGCTTCTTTTTGAGTGTAGATCATTCCTTTTGGTTTGTAATTCATGTGGGTCACTCCATGCAGTTCAAGTGGATATTGCTGAACCCACATCTTTATATTTATAAATCTGACCCACTTTATTGCCTATTAATGTAAAAAGCTGAGATCTCATTGATTCAACCTAAGAAGTTTACTGTGGATATATTTATATTGTGTTTGTTATCATAGCCTCTTTTATACATATAAAAAGAGAGAAGAAATCCTCAAACAATCAAGGCTATTATTCTAATTCATCTTTTCCCCAAATTGGCTCATCTTAAAGCTCTTTTAGTTTATAAGCACCTTATTCCTTTGAACGCATGTTGGTTGACTTTTCCAAGGCGGCTTTACCCTCTTATTAAAGTTGATCTCAGGCTAGTAAATTCATCTCTATGCTTCAGAAAGCTTTGTCCTAATCTAGAGGCAACTAGCCTACAAGATCAGCATCTACTTTTGTGAAGTATCTAAATGCACACAGCCTCTCAAGTTTTTATAAAATCAGTTAATTTTTGATTAATATTATTTTTTGAGATTGAATCTTAGCTTGCCTATCTTCATCATCATCAGCATCTATATGTATGCTGAAACTGAGTCTACATCATGAGTCTATGTTGAATCAATATTTGAAGTTAGGAAGTCTACACTAAATTCAAATATACATCATGAGTCTATGCCAAGTCAGTCTATCTAAAGTCTATGTCATTGAAGTCTAGTTCAGTCTAGTCTACTTATAAATCTACACTGAATTCACTATTTATATCTATATCTTATACTTTTGATTGAGTTCAAGATCATGTCTATGTCCTTTTATTTTCTTCCTGTTCAGTTGATCTAATTTTGCTGAAGCTATTATTAAGTTTAAAATCTCCCATGTTTTTTCATGTTTATTCTCAGTGAATTCCTTTAACTTCTTTAGTCCAGTTTACCCTATCATTTATCCCTTGACTACATCTCTTTAGCTCTCTTTTAGCATTCAGGGCATTCTGTCTCTTTAAGTTTAGTCGAGCAATAAAATAGACCCCCTCAAGAACACTCAGACTATTCTTTGAACAATGTCAATTTTGAGCCAGCCAACATGCTTGAGTTTGTTACTTCCATTGAAGCTAATTAGTGTGATTTGAGTGCACTTACCTGTATCTCTTACATCTTTCTAATTTTCTTAGAACAAATATATAGTGTGACACCATGTTGAAAGGGCAAGGGTGGGGACTATGCACAAGGAAATTGCTTAGCCATATTAGAATAGTGAGTGCATGAGTGTGTATATAGTAATGAGCACCTCTACTCCTTATGTCTATATGCCATTATTTTCACCTTCTAGTTTCTGATTTACAGCCCTTGTGATCTCAATCGACCTGTAGTATTCTGTGATCTTTTATAATCTTTTGCAATTTTTCCCCTACTTCTCCTGATTTCACTTCTTTACCACTCAATCATAAGGCCTTTCATTCTCAATGCTCTAGACTTTCTTTACATGTTGAACCTCTGAGATCAAAGATGCCAAACTATAGCCAAGCTATTCCATTCAGCTTGATAGCTTTCAATATAATCGATCAATCCTCTGCGATATCACCTCTTACCTGTTCTGATCTGATATCACTTAGAGCACATGCTCATCTATTCTGATGTTTTATTGCATGTAATTTTTAAAATATTTCACAGGGCACCTATCAGCTTTGACAGATTACCTTTTAGCTTTTGATTTTATATGCCTTCACTACTCTTTGACTAATCACCAGATGGCCAGTCATTATAAATTCCTGTTCCTATTTTTTATTTGACTCTTTCTGCTCTAATTTTATTCTTTTCCTCTCATTTTCTACCATAGTCGTACAATATTTGCTATATCTTTTTGTCCTCCATTTCTACTCCTCACTTAGTATATAAGCTACGATAAATTTCTGCAAAATATTAGATCAGCCTTTGGACTTCAGATCTTATTTCATGTATGTAAATTATGACACTTTGAAACCACGTGTGTTTGTTGCGGGACGGTCGCCCAACCCATCACGTCCACAAGTGGGCACTCTAAACTGCAAGCTATGACTATGACTTTGAGTTTGCTATAATTTACTGCAACTTTTAACTTTACTGTGACCAATTACTATCTTGATAATTTCATCTCTTTGACTTCATCCATCTATTGCTATCACCTTGTTTCATCTTTACATCTTATTTATCCTCTTATTCTATATCATTTTAGGCCTTCGACTACAACATTATATCAACTTCACTCTATTATCAGAACATCACTTTAATATTACAGCTGATTACATGCTCTTATTCATATTTTGTATCCATCCACTTACACATTTGTATTTTCACAGCAGATGTCTACTCAACTCATTCTCTTGCACATTGCCTGTAGTGTCTTTTTAGAGTGTTGTTTTTCCCCTAAGAGCATCGTGAGTATATCAGTGAGAGAGATGTGCCTTACTATTTCAACATAGCAAGGCTAGGTGGTGCACATGTAGTGTCATGGAGACCTGCTTAGAAGAAAAAGAACTAGTAATAAAATTTAAAAAAATGTGCAGGCATTCTCCTTTTATTGTTGAGTGAAAGATAAAGCAATGTATTGATATGTTAAAATATCAATTCACGCAGTGATATCTTGAGTATACAGGGACTCTCACAAATGTGCAAGGGTTTTCTTTTGCATAGTAGTAAACTTAAATACACAAATTTGCTACTGTATAGTATTAAAATTTTTTCAAACCACAATTGCTATATTAAAAAGTGTCAAGGCCCTGCCCTGATGTTACAGCAAGTATAGCTGCTTGATGAACCTTTGGTGGCCTGCTCTGAAATATCACACAGTGAAGCAATAAGACCCATCATGGACTGTCACAGAATTTAGGTTAACTTATCCATTATGGTAAGCATTCTGGCCATTGGTGCTTTAGCTTGGCTCCAACTTCAATTTCTATGATATGTAGCAAAATAAAAGTGCAAAATAAGGAAAAAATAGAATGGATTATACAGTACATGAGAGATGAATTTTGCCCTAGTTTATAGTTTAGACCAAGTTCAGACCTATTATTTTAATTCAGCTTCATTTGAATCATGAACCTGACCAGTGGTCCAATTCAGCCACTACCTGTGATGTTTCGGAGCAGGCCGCCGAAGGTTCATCAAGCAGCCACGCTTGCTGTAACGTTGAGGTGGAGCCCCAACATTTCCTAATGTAGTATTTGTGGCTTGGAAATTTTTTGGTACTGTACAGTAGCAAAATTTATGTATTTAGGTTTACTACTGTGGAAAAGAAGACTCTCGTGCGTTTGCGAGAGTCCCTGTATACTCGAGATATCGCCGCGTAAAATGATATTCTAACACTACCTTAAACCTGGACCTGAACTAACACTGAACCAGACCCGATTCAGGTTCAGATCGTAGTTTAGAACTAGACTCCAACTTGACCCCGACATCATTAGGTGTGACTAGTGGACAAAAGTTTTACCTGACCTCTGGCCTCGGACTGGCATTCTGCTAGTGGATTAAAACCAAGAACTACCTGACTTGTCTGAGGCTGGAGGGGCTTTTACTGGTGGACACTGACTCGACCTCACCCCCTATTTTCAAGGGGCCTCTGTGAAAACTAATTTTTTGGATTACAGGTCACACCCTGTGAACATTTAGATCAAAATAATATAGTACTCCGTCATATGTTCACGAGCATGAACATTACTGCTTCTCCTTTGTCCTCCCATCTTGAGATGTACGGGGCAAACCTACAATCAATCCAAGTCCTTGAGCGGACGGATAAGCACATCTACAAACTGAAAGAATGTCTACCCCTCTCCTCCAGAGCAAGTATATTTCCGTAATATCAATGCCTTGGCAGTATGTGTAGATATGAGAAGCATGCATTTATCAGACAATTGCGGACAGATACTAAATAGACACAGCGAAGTTCGAACAAAAGGAAAGTAAGAAAATGGAAAAGCCCACACTTGAGAAAAAAGTAGACGATAATTAAGAGTCAGAGCAGCACAGAAATGGACCTGTAGGATCCATGATCGTAGAATACTTGGGCTCGTCGGCGGCATTGCATTAAACGTGCCGTCTTGAATCGTATGCTTGCAAGGATGCAAAATTATGAGGTAGTTGCGGAGATGATATAGGTGTTGAACAGGTAATCGTGATAAATGTGAGAGCGCGAACCGTTTGCGGGAGAAAATACAATTATTCCGCCAAGACAACAAAAGCGGTCGTTCGACGAAAGACGTACTGGGTGCCATTCTAAGGGCTTGCCATGTGATAATCACCATACACCATGCCCGCTCCATGCTGTCCGTCCAGGCTCGCCCGCCGACTGGCACTAACACTTCTGCTCCGCGAGCCCTCATCTGCATCGGTATCCTCGCTGGCCGAGCTATATACGCTCTGTGCGTCGGACGATATGGACGAATGCCGTGGCCGTATCGTGGGCTCGTCATCCGTCGAGCCGTCTAGACTCGCATCGACACTCGCGCCGTCAGTCTCTGTGTCAGTCTCTGAGTCGACAAATGATGCTGTGGAGCGCCGAGGGCGGACTGATGGTGTATGCGGCTCGGCATTGTGGTACGAATGTGAGTGCGTGCGATGGTGGGTATGCGGGTCCGTGACGCGCCCGCCGTAAGCGTCAAAGGCTCCCATGGCCTGTGTAGGCGCAGAAGAACCGCCTGGAACTACGGTAGAAGAAAGGCCAGCGTGGGACGATGTGGAGAGCGGTGTAGAAGATTGGGACGGCAAGGAGTGCGTTTGAGAGAAAAGAATGAGTTGTTCGGCGTAATGCTGCATCTCCTCCTCAGATATCATAAGTCGGAAGTCATTCAGCAGGAGGAACTGCAGCTCAAGCTGATTCAGTTCAGCTTGAGGGAGTCCGCCGACCTGCCAAGTGGTCGTGACGTTAGGTCACCGTCAAATCGATGCATGGGAAGAGATAAGGAAGGAAGACAGACCTTGGCATACCGCGAGTTAGTGTAGAAGACATCACTAAAAAACTTGCTCGCTACGGTCACTCCGGCGATGACTAGGCGGTGGATATTATATGAATCGATGACAAACGTCTTTCCTGTTGCCTCGTTCGCAAGGCGAGCCATTCGATCGAAATAGACCAGCAGAGACAGGAAAACTTCGTTTGTGGTTGGGCAGTATTTGAGGATGCGGAGGAGGTAGGCTTCAAGAGAGATGGTGGGGATGTTACGGGCATGGAATGTAAGTGAGGAAGAGGGGGTAGCGAGGGCGACTCGAGAAGCTTCAGTAAGCGTTCGCCAGATGGGCCGCCTCTGCATTTCTGAGAGCGAGAGGTGGGTTGGATGGCTGGAGGATGACGAAAAGGAGTCCGAGAAAGAGGGATCTGCAGGTAGATTGTCGTTTGCTGCTGCAATTTGAGTAAGCAGAGAAGCAAGGAGACGGAGGAGGTCCTGCGAAGGATAAAGGTGTATATCGAATTCGGACGACGGTCTAGGAGGATGGTCTGTTCTATGATGTGTCGATGAGGAGGAAGTTACGGATGCAGGAGGGTGAGAAGACGTCGACGGTGGCACCACATTCGAGTGAGACGACGATGGATGTAAAGACGCCACGTCTAGAGAGCGATTCGAGGTAGAAGCAGCAGGAGCGACGGAGGAGGACGAAGACGAAGACGAGGGGTTGGAATGGGATCTGCGGGAGGGCTGTCGGGAAACGGAGCGAGATGAAGCTGGAGAAGGATTGCTGTGAATCGATTCGTGCTGGACAGGATGTACCAATGCTAGCATCGTTGGATCCCTGAGCACTGGAAGAGGTCTGTGCGTAGATTTGGAGCGACGAATAAGCGGGAAAGTAGAAAAGTGCTCGGAGGGGTTTGGAAGGGAGTGGAGGGAAAAAGGCGCGACTCTCTTTCCAGCGCTCACCTGTCACACAAGGCGACTGTCACTCAATCAACGTTACACAAGCGTGACGCTATCACGCTCGTGTATGTGCAATCTTGCAGCCTTGAACAAACTTATTGAGTGCGTGCGTGGGCACTTGCATCGTTCTTTATGATATGAAATCTACTCTGAGTTGAGGATCGGAATAAAAAGATACTTATGCTACAACGTTTCGAGGCGTTCAAGGTAGCTCGTCTCCGTATTTCGTTCGCCAGAACCGCACCACTCCCTTAGCACACTTCTGCAGCTGTAACTCGTCCTCGAACGGAACATCATCAAGCGCGGACAGCTGTACCATGACTTGTCCAAGTAGGCTCGACTGTAAGGTTTTGATCGATGTCAGGACAAGCACAATCATCTCACTCAAACACACCTTCAGCAGGTCCAACGACGCGTTGTCCTTAGCGAGATCGATGTTGTCCATCACTGTGCGCAGTCTCTTGATAGCCTGTCCACCGTCAAGAATATTGCGGTCAAGATGCGAAGGCCCACGTCGAGCGCCAAAGCACGCACCTCATGATCAAACATTACTTTTCCTTTAACGAGTTTTTGCATAGCAGCCGCCCACTCAAAGGCCGATTCCTGGTTAAGGACAACCTGTACTGCAATCCCACCCTCGCGTTCGTCACTGTCCATCGAAGTGCCTGGGTTTTTCATGGCTGTCACTTCCTGCTGGGCGCCGTCGGGGGGTGAAGCAATTGAGCCAGTGATTGTCAGGATGCCCGATGACCTGCTTCTGCTCATGAGAGGTCTCGCCTTAGTCTGTGGATCCGGAGAAGGAGTATTAGTCTCGTTAACTACACGCTAAACATGACAATACTTACTCTCCTAGGTTTTTTGCTGAATCCACGGTCCGCAGCCCCAGGCCCAAACATCTTTTCGAGCCTTTCGATCCACATCTGTGAAGGGGTTGGTTGAAACCTCACCTTCCTACATCCAAAAAGGTTTCCTTCACACCCCTCGTCCCCTTTCTTGACGTCGTCGTCCATATTCACATCTTGCAACAAGACCTCTATATCCATTGTCACCCTTTCCTCCATGTCCTCGTCCTCCAACCGATGGTCCACCTCGCCGAGCTCCCGGTAAGGCATCTCCTTCACATCTAGCAGCTTCTCAAACTCTAGCTCGCTCACCTCGCGTGGTTTAAATACCTTGGAACCAGTTGGTGCTACACGCTCGACGGAACTCTCAGGGTGGGGTGCAAGGAGGGAGGGGAAGCGACGTGTGGATTTGCGCAGAGGCATCAGACGAGACCGAATGATAGTCTGTGAAGGAGGAGGGGGTATGTATGTCGGCAGATCTGTCACTTTAGACTGGTTCTTTGAGAATACGAGGCGGAGTGCGCTAGCGAGGTCATTGTTGGGAGCGATGGGGACTTCCGTATCCGACGACTGTTCTGCGATGGATGCATTAGTGGAGACCGCAGATACGGACGTAGGCAGGCCTTCGGGTACTGAAGAACTGTGTGGTTCCTGCAGAAAACCCACAGCTGTGTCCGGCACAGACTTGGAGTCGATTCCCTGAACATCTCTCTTCTTCGTGGAGGCGTCAGCATCAGACAATGAAGTTTCGCTCTCTACGAGCCTTAATGTCCGCCTCACCCTCTTCGAGGCAGGATGAGGCATACCCGGCAAGCCCGAGTTCGGGTCCCCTTGCCCGTCCTTGCTGTCCTTATCCCACTCCTCGGGGCTATCTGAGTCCTCCATCATAGCGTGGTTTTGCCTGAATGCAGAACCCATCACGGACGCAAGCTCCTTACCAGAATCCCTCGCATCTATGGAATGCCGCTTTCTCTTCTGGCCCTGCACTATCCCGGGCGCCGCGACCACTCCCTGCTCCAGACGCTCCCCGGCCTTCAAGGATTTGTTGCGTCTGATAGATCGCAACGTCGGCAGTACGACGCCATCGAAAACTAAACGCTTTCGGTCGCGTTTGGGTAGATTAGATCGAATGGAGGGTGATGTGGCTTTGGTGTTGCGAGCCTTGTTCGAGGCGGGCAGAGGTTGGGGAAGAGGTCGAGGCTGGGGAAGAGGTCGAGGCTGGGGAAGAGGTCGAGGCTGGGGAAGAATCTGGGGCTGTGTGGATGAAATAGGGCCATTGAGAGTAGTGATTAAGGGGTTCAAAGTGGTAGAACCATGGAGAAGTGGTTTCCTCGCAGTAGCAGGACGAACAGGAGGCGAGGGCAAAGCGTCTGAGTCGTCCGAAATGCCAGTCACGGTGGCGGAGTAGGCCGCGACGCGCTGTGACGACGCGTCTCGCCTTACAGAGGCTGCCAGTGTGGACGACTTGCGCATGGGCACATGGCGGGTGTTCAGACCGTCCTCGTCGTCCCACTCTCCGTTCGTTGCTGCTGCAAGCGGTGTCCATGTCGGCAATTCCTGATCCACGCCATGCGCGGTGTGACTCGAACTCGGCTTCGGAGTGACGGCACGAATCGGAGCCTTCGTGTGATGTCCATTCTCTTCTCCCAGCACGCTCAGGCTGGTTGATTTGTTCTGACCTGGAGAACGTGTGAAAATCATTGAGGGCTGATATTCAGTGATAAGCATTTACCTTTGTGCTCCTTAGGTGTCCCCACAACTAGATCTGTGGAAAGCCTGAAACTTTCTTTTGCTGGAGACATGAGTTGAAGCAAGTTGATACTGTTGTTGAGCAGCATAAGGAGAACTGAGGATGGTCTAGAAGAAACACAAATTAAAAAGCAGCTAGTGTCAGAGATATTGCACAACAGTGAGATGCTTTGCTTCAAGCCATAAAAAAAAAAGAATTGCAATGCAGGAAATAGTTACTAACCAGGCTATGACTGGCTTGTTCAGAAAATAAAACTGTTGGATAAAAGGTTTAAGTTCCCTTTATCACAAAAAAAGAAAAACAAGATGCACACAAGTGGTAGAGGTATTGTTGGTTTTGCTGTTTAGCTAAGTATGCTAGGCAATGATTTAAAGTTGATGAGAAGAGCAAGGAAGAAAGCAAATGTCAAACTGAAAGTTATAAAGCAGATGAGAAGCAATGAGGTATTTGATTTGTGTTGTTTATATAAATGTCTTATTTGCAGATGTTTGAATCTATTTTTAGAATAAATAGAGTTCAATTAATAACATTAGATCTAGATTGGCCTAGAATCTGAGCTTATATAAGTTATTAGCTAAGAATCTATTGCAATGACTCTTATAATTATTTATATTTTTACTTTTACTTTAACAAGTTTTTTAAAAATAAGAGGCAAGGTTAAATCAGCATTAGAAGCATTTGGAGTAGATAATTTAAAGATAAATTTAAAGAAGACTATAAGTCTAATTTTAAGTCTAATTTTATATGATAAAATTATGAGAACTTTGAATCAACTATCAATATAGCTTTAATTTAAAAGATAATGCTATATCAGAATGTTTATGTTTTTATCTGCTGATGCAGTAAAAGATAGTTTTTAACCTAAGTATAATTTATATTTTCTCGCTTTCTCAGAATATACCTATTGTTCGATGTGAAGATTATTTTGAAATTTTTTTAGGTGTATTTGAATGTTAAATATTCCTTAGCTCAAGAAATAATGTATGTGTGGATAATATCTCCTTATTAGAAGAAGATATAACTAAAGAAGAGATGAATTAAATTAATAGTCTAAAAGAGCGAGTTCAAAATAAGAGACTTTTTTAAATACAGATGTTATTATATTCAAGTGCTGCAGTATAAATAACACTATGACTAAATATAAATAGAACTTAAAAATACTCAGTAGCAACTCTAAGATTTACGACCTAGCTGATTATTAATAAAGAACAGATAAGAACTGGACTGATGAGTTTACATTATAAAGTGGGCTAAAAACTTCAACTTAGTCATTCTAAAAGCCCTCCTTATATACCTTTTTAAATCTCTACTTAGTAATTCAAAATCTCCTTTTTTTTATACCTTTCAGAGTATTTTTACTTTACCATGGAGTTTTTGTGAATTTTTTTAATTTTTCTATCAATTTCTTGTGTCTTTTCATCCATCTTTTACTAGTTTCCTGTTTTTGAAAATTTCTTCATTCTTCTTCTTTGTTTATATTCTTCTTAAACTCAAACCTTGCTTCTCACTTATTTTAGAATGTTCTCAGCCTTTCTACCCTTCATATTTTCCTTTCAAAATATTTCATACTTTTTATCATTCTTTCAGATTATCTGTCTTTTACCTATCCTTTTGAAATATTCCCTTTCTTTTCTTAACTTTTTATACCTTTCTGGCTCCTTATATACTGAACCATAAATTGTTCAAAATTTGAGAACAATGAATGTGTTAGTCATGATATATAAAAGTGCTAATTTACCACTGTTAGGATCTTGTGTATGTCATGAATAGTTCGATCACATGATTTAACTATTTTATTCACTTGAATTACCCTGATATCTACTAACTTACTTAGTGGACTATGACTCACACCCTAATGTGTACGATCCTGACATAGAGCACCCTGATGTGCCTTATTTTATCTTACCTTATCTGACTAGCAAGTCACGTAACTGATAGACTTAGCTAAACTTTAGACTAGTCTGGGCCCTGACCTATAAAAACCTCGCTAGCTTCTTTACATGTGATATCTTATCCATCAATGGCCTTTCTAGTGTATACCACTGACACATGCCATCGCTGATGACCTGCCCTAAAGCGCATATGTATATATACAGGGCTTGAGTAGCTATACTGTTTTTTAGCTTGATCTCCTAAAGCTTAGCCTAAACACTAGTAGTACTGAAGATCTACTGAAACCTAAACCCTTGCAGTCTATCTTTGTTCTTAACTAGAATCCCTTGCAAGATTATGACTATAGGGCCACCTAGGCTAGATGCCTGAGTGGTCCTCACTCTGATTGAACCCTAAAGCTAAGTAATGACATACACAAGCTACTCATTAAGCCTTTACATCCCTGCTCATGCAAGGTCTTAATAGTGTAAGAAGAGATGCAGAGATCTAATAGATAGATATGTTGTTGCTTAGCTCTAAAATTAGTTAAAGTGAGGACCACCTAAGCATTTAGCTCATGTGATCTTGTAGTCTTAGTGTTGCAAGAGGTTTTTAGTATAAAGCAGTAGTAGATTGCAAGAGTTTAGACGTTTAATAGGTCTTCAGTAACTAAGGAGGTATTTATAAAGGGGATATCTCTTGAAGAGATCAAGCTAATAAACAGTATAACTAATTAGTCTTGTATATAAATGATGTGCTTTAGGGCAAGTTATCAGCAATAGCATGTATTAATAGTATGCACTAGAAAGGCTATTAGTAAATAAGTATTTATATGTAAAGAAGTTAGTGGGGTTCTTATAGCTCAGGGCTCAGACTGGTCCAGAGGCTGTCTAAGTCTATAAGTCACATGATCTGCTAATCAGATAAGATAAAATAAAGTTAAGGCATGTCAGAGCACTCTATATTAGGTTTACACACATTAGGGTGCGAGTCATTATCCATAAGTAAGTCAATGGAGATCAGAGTAAGTTAAAGAAAATAATAGTCTAGGTCATGTGTACAGACTATTCATGACAATATCCCTTTACTAAGTATTTATCACCCTCAACAAATCAGCAGCTGAGAGTATGTGTGTGTTATTATTATTATTGTTTGAGTTTTAATTTAAACTCATTACAGAGATATCATTTAGATCTTAGTTTTAAGTCATTATAGATAATTATTAGAGTTTTATATCATCGTAAATAATTTTAGATTTTACATCATCACAAATGTTCCATAGTTTCAAGTCATTATAGATAATCAAGGTGAAAACCAAGTCAATATCAATCTCATTTGATTGGTAGTCTATTATCTCCTCAAGTGTTGTTAGGGAGTATTGTCCTATTAGTAAATATTTTAAAGTGTCAAGTTGTATGATGTTCTAGTTTTTTCTCATTGCAGAGGATCTTAGTTTTACATCATTATAGATGTATGAGTTATGATCTAGTTTTATATCTTTGTAGATAGTTTTATTAAATTTTAGTTTAACATCATTTTAGATGTCTAAGTTAAGGCCTAGTTTTGCATTATTGTAGATTTGTAGATGTTTTATTATAGTTAAATGTTATTTTAAATGTGTTTATCATTTACATTTAAGCTTTAGTCTGACATAACCTTGATTAGCTAGTATGACTAGTGGATTTTTCAAAAATAAATATAACTTCTTATTCTAGTCTACAGGATCTGGTCTCTACAAGACTGGTTAACCTTCTCATAGTATGAGTGGATCATCATAATAATTTAGCTTTATCATAAAGGTAAGAATCAAAAAAACAAAGTGATTCTCTTTTTGCTTGTTGCCCTAGGTCCTAGTCTGATAGGCCTTCACTTTTACTCATCGAGTGAGCTGAGAATGAGGTCTATTCAAGAAGGGAATTAAAGCCATTCTAAGCTCACTATAACAAGGTGAGTATATTATATAGCTTTCTTATAATATCTATGATCTGACATATATTGAGATCCTGAACAAAGAAAATATACCCCTGACAGGTGATGCTGATTCTCTTGAGCATGTCAAACATGTTGTCAAGATTGAGGAGACAATTTAGCAATCTGTGAAGCTATGTGGTCTTGATGATACTAGGAAATTACATCCTATTAATCACTAATGATAGCTAAAGACCTTTAATATCACCTCAAACTTCTTTGATTTTAACATTGAGATTTTTGACTTTATATCCTCAAAACCTCTAGTTTTACATATCAAGTAAAAGTCTGACATCTTATGAGTCAAAATAAAGTCAGCTGATGAAATACTCTACCATATTATCAGCAAGTCCTATTGACAGCAGAATCACATGTTGGTTGCACCTTTAATTGGTCCAAAGCTACAACTCATTACAGACAAGTCTACTATAGGTGGTAGTTTTACTCACACTGACAATAAAAAACTTATCACTACCATATTAGAGGCTCTTGACCCTGATGCCCACTGTGCATGCAAGGACACCTGTATAGAATAAATATTTATTACGATGTAAGTTTAAGACCTTTATGCATAGTTATGTGAGAAGGAGCACTAAATCAAGATGTGGCGAGATTATTTTATAGAGGTATAGACAAAAATTATAAGGCCATACATTGAGCTGTAGATTGGACAGCAAGTCGAGTGGGCATTATTAACATGACATCATAGCTTTAATTCAATGATATGTCACCTGCATTATTTGCTTTATATGCATATACTGCTAAACCCTCTCACATGCACATCAAAATCTCTGTGGCCACTGTCCTTCGTGAGGTGAAATTTTTCTTCTTGGCAGATGCCCATTCATAGACCTTTCAATTACCGCATCTTACACTGACTCGTCGACCCTCTGTATAGTCTGGAGTATCCTGTGGCTTATCATAGCATTCATATTCTTCACTCTCACTGTCATCATCAGCTTGGTGGCATTCAAGGTCCATTCTTCTGTATCTCCTTTCATTTTCTCTTCTTACACCATTGTTGTTTCCTCCCTGATTAGGAATCTGCTGCTCAGCAAAAAGTGGATTCTGAGCATTTCCTCCCCGTGCCTAGTTCGAGCGGTGCTCTATCAATATCTCCGTGCTCAAGCATTCTCCTCGCACTCCTTACTTGCACTTCCTCTACTCTACTTGCTCTCCTCTGCTCGTAGGATCCTTCTTGTATTCCCCACCTCACGACAGACAGACCAGGTTGCTTCTTACTCTTATGATGAAGATCTATCTAATGAATGTGGTGGATTTCTTGACTGATATATCCCGTAGACTTTTAGATACTGTATATCACTGTTGCATCTTGCGTTACTAGTTAATTGTGATGGGCCCTGGCAATTATCACGACCTCATAAATCTCTTGATTCTCAGCTTCAGCAGTAGATATTTAATAGAACAGTGCATACAAATAAGCAGGAGGCTGCGGGAGGGAGCATTGATGTATTGATGGGTCGACAAAGAAAACTTTCAAGTTGATTTGTCAAAACTCAAAACTCCTCCGGTAGTTTTATTCCTATTCTTATGGAATAGGTACAGGTTTGACGCAGGTCGACTTGTCATTTTGAAGTTCAAAGAAGTTCATGAGACAATTCAACCGAGAACTTCATGGACAATATACTGTACGACAATAGCATTCCTTTATTAAGAACATAGAATGCCATGAAAATGAGCGCATCAATGATCATAATGTCGTGTCCATCGCAATAAGTCCAGCATCCTCAAATTTTGTCGATATCATTTGATCTGCTTGCGACATGGCAGTAAGAAGGTTGTCGAGGTCAGGTGTAATGATAAAGCACCGACTGACCTTACTGAGGACATTCAAATTTTTGCTAGTCAGATCGACGTGGAACATGTATATGTTGAATCCTTACCTATGCATAAGCTCACTGAGTTTGCACACAAGTCTATTGAGTCTATGCATAAGCCTGTCGAGCTATTGCATGCTGAACTATTGCCTACTGAATCATTACACTATGCTGATGTCAACTCTGAAGGTAATAAGGCAATGTTTAGTGATAAGAATAGCTAAAAATTTAGTCTGCTGATATTGCTAGTTCCTCTAAGTTTATTAACTGAATCTATATTACCTCCTTTATCTCTATACCGTCATCCTCTTGTACCCATTCATGTTTTATCAGCCATTAAATCATCATATTCCATCCTATGAACTCAAAAATTACTGCCTGCCTCTCATCAACTCCTTAATATATGATGCTATCACTGATATATTGACTGGCTTTAATATTCTGTCAGTTACTGTGGCAGTCACTGATAGAGATTCTTCTTGCCATTTTACTACTGCTAAAAGGGGTAAGTAGTGTGCATTTGTATAAGTCCTTTCTATGAGGTGTTATATGCCAGCATGATGATAGTGACAAAGGCAACAGTATGAACATATCATGTTCATCTAATTCTAACACACCTTGCACATATATAATACTCGTATATTATACCTGTCTAACTTAGACATACTCCTTGCATATATTTGATACCTGTATACTATACACATCTGCCTTAGACACATTCTTTTGACTTATCATATGCTATTTGCATTTTGGTTATCAACCTTAATAAAATTGCTATTTAATTATATTTATATTATAAAATCAAGCAACATAATCTCACCTTTGAATCTCAGAGAACAATATGTATTTAAACTCAAATCATAAATTGTCATCTTTTCTCTACTATAATAACATATAAATATTGTGAATCTAACTCACACCTATACAAATTGCTCACACATTGATAAGTCACAAGCAGATCTCAAGAAGATCTGCATGGCCTTCAGAGTTGTTGATATCTAGTGGCAGGTGAAATTGCTCAAATAAACCCTTAAAAGATAGTGAGAAAGATATCATGAATATTATATGACATTTATTTTATCTGCACAGTTTGTATGCCCCATTCAGCTGACTGATGAAACAAAACTAGCTTACAATTAAATTGTAGGAGTTGAGTATAGTTAACTGCATTTAGTGGCAGCTATTATTCTATCTTCAATGATGCTTTAATTTTGTCCAAAAATGCTAGCCGCTGTCATACGGAGGGAGGGTTTTTACTAATAAGGTCATTAAGGGTAGAAGGGGTGTGATGTAGCAAAGACACAAAATAACAAACCAACCAGGATAATAGCAAGGTCTTCTCTGCATAGACTGACTCAGGTTTTTTTCTTTTCCGGAGCAGCCTAGTTATTTGTTAGGAGGGAATTCTTAGTTGTCTTCAAAAGGTGACTTATCAGTTACCGATCTCAAAGACAGATCAAGGTGAGGTGCTTTCTATGAGTACCAAGGAAGAAAGGGCCAGCAAGGGTTCTTCTAGATCAAAGAAACCTTAAGCAAAGCAAGAACAGTAGTCAATTAAGAGGACAGATTGATAGGATGAATTAGAGTCGATGTGATAGAACTTGACAGTCATGGGGTCGTAACATTATCAGAATCATGGAGCATGTTATCAAAGATGTTGTAAACGTAGATCAAATGACTAGAAGATGTGTAGCATAGAAAACTTTGAGATTAGAGAAGTGCACATAAGGAATCCTTAAAGAGAAACTAAGGTTGAGTAAAAGTCATTGCTTTCAGAGGATAATCATAATCAGATGAGCTAGACTTCTGCCCCCATTGGGATAGCCTTAAGATGAATTAGATTAAAGACTAAAACTCTGGCAGCACTGTACTAGCAGTCTATAAGAAGATGGTGAGAGAATCCTTCAAATGCACTCTTTACTACTGGAAGTCCCGCAAGTGACTGACAAGAGAACAATATCTCAAGTTCAATAAGGAGAAAATCAACCCTAAGGAAACCTATATTTCTCAAGTGAAATTCTTCCTGCTTTTAAGCCTTTGTGATGAGGCTATGTAAGTACAAAGAGAAACCAATGAGTGCTGCATAAAAGCAGTAATGCACTACTTTTTCTAAGCATCTCTGCACTATGCTGTATGCTCTAATAGTGTTTGAGGCAGTCTGCTCCACTCTGCTCCACAAACTCGCAGCTCTATAACATTAGTATGATATCACAGGATATCACCATGATATCATAAGGTAAAATACATACAGCTTTGAAGGTAGAGTGACTCCCTAATCCAAAATTAAATCAGAGCTCCACTGAGTGATCAAAAGTGAGGCTATGAGGCTGATCGATTATGGACTGAGTCCACTGGTCCTTATGTATCCTAAACCTGTAGACTAAATTGAACTAGGGTTGTCAGATACATAAGTCCTAGGTAAAACTGCAGCAGACCATATCAAAACAAAAAGAAAGTAAGGGAAAGTCAAAAATGAGTGTATAAATGTAAATAAAATAGTTCTACATGCCATCTATCAGACTTATTTGTGCATATAAATAAGAAAAGTCAGAAGCATTTGGTAGTATAAATGAACAAAAGGAATAAAAGGGCGTGAGGTCATACTCAAAGAGAAATTTAAATAATGAGCTAAAAATAAGAGAGTGAAGAAGTTGAATAAGGAGTGTAACTGAAATAGCAGAACAACGAATAGTGCGTTAGATTCAATATTCAGCTTCTTGTAAGAGGAGGGGGTTATACACATGATGAGTAGAAGAAAATAAATAAAAGTGGGGTGTGGTATATCAAGGAGGTAGAACTAATGTCCAATAAGGCAAATGGGGGGAGCAGGGAGTGATAAATGAGATGCAGAATGCAGATGATCACGACAATAAGGAAGATGAATGACACAAGTTCAGCATAGCTTTTGAGATTAATGATGATGAAGGCGATGAGCATGTGAGTCTATGTGTGCATGCTGAACTTGTTATACTGATTCGATGCCTGTGAATCCAGTATGCCTATTGCTATCACTTAGAAATCGATGAGACAAATAGTAACTCACAGAATCTGATCTTTCTTACTCTGAGTCTGCTTCCTCAGCCTCTCTCTCCAGCATCTCCTTCAGTTCTCTCTGCATCTAGCTAGTAATAACAATCCACAGAGATCATTTATAGTGAAAGAACTGTTGAACTGCATACCACAAAGCAGAAACCTACTGCCATACCACCCTCTCTATTCATCCACCTACTGGCAAACTCTCTGCTTTTATCTACAATAACTCAGGACCAGAATCATGATGAATGAGAAAGATGCTGAAGTGTGAGTCACAAAACAGTAGCTCACCAATCAGAAATTCACACGTGGATGATGGACTAATAGAAAGAGTAATTGAGATGAATGAGAATATGATAGAGTGGAATTCTGACAAATACTAGGTAAAAACAATATAATTCATGGGCTTAAGCAATAAAAGTGGTCAATGCATCAAGGAAGAGAAGAATGATGAGGGGGGATAGATTACATGTGGTTCATCAATAGATCAATGAGAAGTCGTACTCGATTTGGCCAAAGCAGGAGTTAGAATGTGCTGAATTCAAGATCTCAGAAGATGAAGAGGTATATAATGAGAAATAACCAATGAGGAGGGAAGGCGTAAAAGATGAAGGTATTGACATGGTAGATAGTAATTGTGTTTGAGTTATACAGCACACGTTCTTGTATGTGTCTATTGTATGCCTCAATTACCTCATGCTTCTAAGTGATTCTGATCTTATCAACTTTGGTCTCAGCTTCACCTAGTAATTTTGAGTATCAAGTGATCCTTCAGCAAACTCCTGCTCATGCATTTAGAATTCATTTGGAAATTCTAGATGATCTCTATTTGTCTGCTCAAAGCCCAAGCCCTTTATCCAGGCAATGGCATGAGTGCACACTAAGATAACATTAGAGTTCCAAACAATTCTAGAGCATGTCGTCAGGCCTTAAAGAAATGCCATATCTATAATAAGGTAGTATTTCTCTAGAGTGGCAGTGAGAAGTTTTTTATAAAGACCATGAACAACCTTTGCATCATGTCAACTGCTCAGGGCATTGACCATCGCATGAATGATAGTGCTTAATATACAAAACATCATTCAAAGATGTTGAAAGGAGATAAAATACATCACACATCTTCAAGAGAGAAAGTCAACACCATTAACTTACAAGATAAATAGCTATCTATTGAACCTCGACAAAAATAATGATTTTGATATAAAACCCTCATATATAAGAATTTGATATAAAATTAAGCTATTTTAACTTAGCTAAAATATATAAAAATTGATTAAATGCTTTATATAATAAGTTTATATAATATATAATTAACTATTTAATGATAATTTGAATAGACTAGATTAGTTATATAAATTTTAACTTTTTAAAAATTATAATAAAAATTATTATATCTATAGTTAATAAGCATTTAATAAAAATTAAAGTTGCTCAAAAATAAGATTAAATTAAATTGATTAAAGTTTATTTACACAGAGTGATTTTTTGATAAAGTAAGATCAGAAGCATAAAGCTGATATTAGCTGAATGCAAAGTGAGTTATCTTATTGCTTGATTGTCTTTACAATTAACTTTTATCAAGTCTTTATTGCTCTCATTTATTGTTAGCTCACTCCTCATATTACTTTTTTTATTCTGTTCTCTATATATTAACAGTATTAAGAAAGAATGAGAAAGATAATTATATATAAAGTATTAATAGTAGCAAATAGCCTACTACTTTATAAGTTACTTAACTTGCTTTGAGTATAATTAATAAAAAATAGGGCATAATAAGTATATATCTTATAATAAAAATGCTATCTACTAAATGAAAGAAATAATATTACTATCAAAGAAATATAAATAATCTCACTATTATCTCTCACTATCATAAATTACTGCCTCTTTATTATTCTCTTCATTCTGCTTATTTAGTCTCTTTTACACATTTAGTTTCTTCTACTTATTTAATTTTTACTAGTTGCCTATAAATATATTCATCTTTTAGAGCTACTGTTTAATTTTATTATTATAAAGATCAATAAGCCTCAATGTTTTAATATAAAAAAGATGATAAAAGAGAAAAAGCTAATTTAAGTAAATAACAATCTTTTATTTATATTTTTCTATAATTAATATTTATTAGCTTAAGTAATAGTTTTTCATCTCAGTTTCATTTAGTTAACAAAATCCTCATAAGATTCCCCTATCCATCTTTACTATTAATATAAATGTCACTATTATTGGCCTTACTTTCACTCTCACCTCAAATTGTTATATTCTGACTTGATCAGATAAAGCATTTTATCTTAACTACTAATTCTCTCATTCTTATCAAAGATACTCTGCTCTCCCTTTAAGGTCCTATTCTCTCTATAGTTAGTTTATAGTTTTTTTTTATTATGCCTTTTCATTCTTTTAGTGTTATTATTAATATCATTTATTTTATTAATGTCTTTAAAAAGTTTAAAGGTATAGTTGTATTCTTAAAATATCTTTTTAAAGAATTTTATGAGATGAATGATAAGAATTAAAGCATATATATCAACTCTCTTAACCATCAGTTCACAATAATCACTTAATTAAAGATAATAATAAGAGTAAAGCTAAATATCTTTATTTTTGTAATAATTATAGTAACAGCTGAGTTGACAGAGAAGGAGGGATTAATAATGATGATATATTTATTAAAAGCATTGCAATTAGATCAAGTTTATATATGCTCTTAAATCAACCACCGGAATAGTCATGAATATTACTTGAGTACTCTTATCTTCTTGACTAACTATGGACGCATACCTATCATACTTCTAATAAAGCAGCTTGACTAACTACGATCTTGTTACCTACTTGAGTCTTTTCATACTCCTACACCCTTATATTATTATATAATCATGATTTGTATACTATAGTAGACATTATTTATACTTCACCAGACTTGATATTATTTCTTCAGTGTGATCTTTTTTATCTACCCTTGTATTATATGTAAATCTATTGCAATAAGACATAGAGTTCAAGTTCTTACCTTTGCTTTTTTATCTTACTCAACCTAGCCTGCAGCTAGAGTCCCTGAAGCCTTTGAAGCCTTAACTAAGTATAATTAGGCTAAATTATTAAGTTAAAGCCACTAAAACNTGACTGTTTTGATATGAATAACATGCACATAAAATNTGTAGTTAATATTAGGAGTATAGATAGCNTAAGTACATTAACACTATTGAATATCAATACTGCAATAATCAATAAAGATAATAATAATAATCAGGCATTTAAAGATCTTGAGAAGAAAAGCATACATATCTGTTATGCATTTTTTGAATGCTTGCTATAAAATAACTATTTTAAGTAGTTATTTAGATTAGAGACCTTTTATAAGCATCAGNTCATGACTGTTGCCAACAAAGCACATGTAATTCTAGTAATATTAAAATGAATTTTAAAAGAATTATNGTAAGCAATAAATCTTACAAGTTATATTAAGAGCAGAGAACTTGATAANAATATTCTCAGCAATAGTGTTAAATTATATTTTGAGACTATCTATGACTCACTAGAGCTTGGGACTATATATTCATTTCAGAGAATTGATCTTAGTCTGACTAGTTGAATTTTGCACAGTAAGTCTGACTAATAGAGTATATCACAAAATCTTTTATAGCTTTATTCACATTTATANCTGTAATAATTAGNTTAACATNATCATTAGATATCCTACTAAAAATAATATTTTATTTCTGAACTCACTATTAAGCTTATAACNCATATGATATATTTTGCACATTGCTGCTATTGCATTTTTAAGAATGCCTATATTTATTTNGNATGCTTNAAGAAAGAGGCAATAATCTTATTTAAGCTTGACATTATTAAGTGGTTATTTATAATAAGAATAGAGCNGCAATAGAGAGCGTACTCGATGCCAACCTTANTAGTAAGAGTGCTAGGGTTGATGCTGATCAAGATGATAGCAGAAGGGAAAGGCTAGCNAGCTATGCTGATGCAGAGGAGATTCATGAATGAGCATTCACTTGTTTCTCATGTAAGTATGCTTNTATGGCNAGGCCCACAGTGCCCTCCNAGATTATATTGTGGAGACCATGTAGGTCGAGAAGAGCCAGCTCTTTAGGATTGAGATAAGCTTCAGGCTCCATNGGCCTCATCTAGATATCAGGACTNGAGNGAGCNATNAAACGAGCATTGAAGNGCAAGCCATAGAGGTAAGGCTTCACCTCGACCTCAGATGAAATGTAGGGAGCATTGTTGNATGAGTCAGGAACAGTGTGGTGAATCATGCTTATGATAATAGTAGACTTAGAGTCTTAGTCAGAAGTGAGGCTGCTGNCATGATGGCGAGAGTGAATAAAAAGCAAANATAAAGGAACACAGAAGAANNACAAGACAATAAATAAAAGCAATGTACAACAAGTATTCNCACAGTGCAGAAGCAACATCANACAGAGTGCNGATGCACAGTTAAGTTAGGTAAAGTGTAGAAGATCGAATAATGACTATTGAACAAAAGGTCACATGTAAAGTGGGTGTATAAAAAAGCATAGNAGATCNTATCATGTTGNTGAATGACACGATNAGCTCTTCAGTGCTTATATTCTTCTCAATAAATGCAGCAGAAATGAATTATAATATACCACTTCAGGTAGCCCTTTATAGATCCTTTATTAAGTNACATCTTTTATTTTTGAAANATAAGTTTAATTAATCTTCAACTATAAGTTAAATCTTAAATAAGAACTATTACTACTTATATCATTTTTAGGTNTTATATTATGCCNTTTCANAAGTAAGAGACTGTTTANCAGNTCTATATGTATGCCAATGACAATTGAACTCATGANTAACATATCTCTTTTGTTGATATTGCTATTTGCTTGAAAGACATTCTATATTATTATAACTCATATTTTTATATTTTTATATTTTTTATTCTTAGTATAATCTAGGTTTATATATAGCTAAATGTAATAAGTAGGCTAATTAAAATGAGAGGTNATATNGNCATATACTAAAAGCTTAGCATATAACTAATAGCACTATTATAAGAAATNCTATAATTTTATCATATTTAATATTATAGTAAAAGCCCTTGATGAAGATCTTCATAATTTAAAATCAAAATCAAAATNACTATAATATTAATTAAAATATTGCTCTTTATTCTTATAAATTAAAAATACATTATATTAATAAGCATATTATGAATATAAAATAAAGATTTTAATTAGTAAAGTATTAATTAAGATATTNCTCTTTNATTATTATAAGTTTAAAATAGCTTATNTGAGATGGNNTTATTTTTATCTAATAAAAATATAACTTGAAGGTTATTGATGAGCAAATTATGAATTTATATAATTAAAATCAAAATTAATAAAGTATTAANTGAGATATTGTNAATTCNTTCTTCAAAATATTATATTTTTATCAGNTTTTTCAGTTTTTTTTTTGCAATAANTAAAGTAAAAATAAACTTTTAACTTAAGTTNGTATTGCACTTTATTAATTTAGCTTTATAAATTCAAAAATAATTAAATATAATATAATATAAATATTAAANAAATTAAATTAAACTTATTATAAGCAACAAATACNCATAAGAAATTTTGCTCCCACTCATGTAAAATCATTTNTTTATAAGGGTGAATCAGCTCACTNAAGTTTTATCATCATTGTTATTATACAAGTTAACCTAAATTAATGCACATTATTTGTAACATTATTTTATTATTATTGTTGTNTTANATATATTATAAGGATAAAGTATGCATTAAATAGCACTCAATGAGACTNAAAGGACAGANAGAAATCTATCAAGTTATACTTAAATTTAATAATATTTATATATAATATATCTATATNATCATTCTTAAATGCTAATACACTTGTGATGCCTTTAAAGGAGAAATAACACTCCAAAAAAATCACAAGTGATATGTACAGAGGTGAATTGAGTAGACATCTGTTATAAAGATATGAATNGATGAGTGGATGAGTACAAAGGAGTAATAGTCATGTGTGATATATTGNAATATTAAAGCAATATTTTGATAATAAATAAAGTCAGTGCAATGTCTCTGTTGAAGGTTCAAATAGTATAGAAGAAGAGGATGAAGAGGGTATGTAGAGATAAAATAGATGATAACAAGATATATGTAAAGATATAGAGATGAAATNATTANGGTCAGATTAANTCATAGTAAAGTCAAAGTCAAAGTCGCAGTTCACAGATCATAGTCCATAGGTGTTGTAAAATCTAAAGTCTAGAGACTAATTTAATATTTTACAGAGATGCATAGTAGCTTATATATTGAGTGAGGAGCAGAGTTAAAAGACTAAAAGATATAGTGAATATTATATAAGTAANGTAAAAAAAAGAGTGAATAAAAGTAAAGTCAAAGAAAANAAAAGTTTAATAGAAAACAAGGATAAAAAATGTATTGTGACTAGTAATCTAGCATTAAATTAAAGAAAAGTAAAGACATGTAAGTTTAAAGAGTAAAAGATAATCTGTCAAAGCCAATAAGTGCCTTATAAAGTATTTAAAATGTATAAAGAATAGTGACATCAGAATAAATAATTACAAGCTCTAAGCGATATCAAATCAGAATGAGTAATGAGTGATATCATGANGAGGCAGCTGATTATACTNANGGTCATTAACCTNAATGAAATATTATAAATATAGCTCANCATNATTAATCTCAGAGNTCTGATATATAAAGAGGGCTTAAAGTATTGAAGGCAAATAGTTTTATAATTAAAAAAATAGAGGCAGTAAAATCAATNAAAGNAGAGAAAGGTTANAAAGAGGTCAAAAAAATCAAAGATAATCANAGATTGTAAAGGAGGTAGATCTAAATACAAAAGGTAAAAATAGTGGCATANATGCCTAAGGAGCAGGAGTGTTCATTAACACATTNTAGCTATTATACAACAGAGTCAAGCTAAAGCAAAATNTAATAATTACATCATTNGCAGCATTGATAACACCTACAATGACATTTTTATTAATAAGAATCTGCACTAAAGTTTCTTGCATAATTCTANCACTGAGGATTTAANAGTNATATCGTGAGTGAGTATCATTAAACAAATATATAAATCTTTAATATAATGATTTTTTAATAATNATTTATTANTAAAAATATAGACTCTAAATTTTGTGATAATNATACATGATATAAGACCATCTCTATCTCTAGTTGATTACATTATACNCCAGCTACCTATTGAACNCTCTATANATTTNAATTATTTTGCACTTATCAAGCCTTTTATATTTATTGANTTTTTTACACTCTCTGATCCCTCTATACTCTTTGATGACTCTTCTACNACTGGCATGCTGATCANATTACAGNTTATATTTTGACTCACTCTGTAGTACTCTAAAGGATTAAATAATTTGCATAACAATATGAAGAGAGATGTTTAAGATGCTCAAATGCTAATAGATCTCTCTAAATTTATTATNTCATCTATCATGCTTCTGGACTTTATGTATNGTGTTGTAACACTGAATNTTTAAAATATTAATTCTAAGCTTTACTACTTTNATAAGGTTTTAAGTTCAAAAGAGCTCAATAATAACTTGATCNCTCTTAAGAATACTGTAACTCATAAAANAAGATNAGCTATATAAAAAAAAGCNAAATAAATAATAGCAAGAGATAAATNAGTAGATAAAGTCACCTAAAGCATAATGAATACTATGGATATCATAGCAAATCTCTGATGCATGTCACAAGCTTTATCNATTAATGGTGCTATAGTGTAAAGCTAAATAAACTAATCAAAAAGTTTCAGTATGACATNATAGAAAGGCCTTTCACTCATCAGAAGACAACATGCATTTNNAAAGTAAATAATATAATATNCAGTATTNAACTTATATAAAATAATNTATANANANCTATTTATAATATATAAACACTCTATAAATCTTACATATAAANTATAAGCAATTATATTNATAAAACTTTGTAAACTNTTAAGTNATAATAAATGTTACACCTTNNAAATGCACTAGAAGGACTAATAATAAGAAAAAGTTAACTTTAGGAGTANAGGATGGCAAAAAGGTGATAAATTANGAGATAAGTAGAGATAANCCTTAAACTAATTGCATCNCCTTTTACCAATTCATGTCTATGTCTTTCATTTATAGACTTCACTGTCATAGATACTATTTTTATGACTCCTATTCTAATANACTTATAGCAGAAAGGCAAATGTGTATATCTTTTAAAATATAACTTGTTTTTTAAAATACAACTTATTGATATNAATCTCATCTTAAAGTCTANTGCATGAATTAATATAAGTTAAAATTTAGNNNNANNNNANNATANTCTATAGNANNANAGTCGTANANNTGAANTTNNTANAAGGCNA
>SGPL01000080.1:65789-83875 GCA_004802705.1 Bondarzewia mesenterica
TNNTGCANAAAANTGANAANACTNNNAANAATANANNANNNNTAAANNTNANNNNANANTNTNTNAATNNCAATNCTTNATTGCANNTTCAATAATCTGNTCTNCAGATNNNTANTCTNNTNTATCTTNATNGGTAGAAAAANCAAGCTTATNTCAAAATAATCTACTTTTAGCTCATAATCATAAAANACTTATATCTCAATCANTACTATGCNAATTTTAATTCTGATTTNATATTCATGATCTGCTCATTGATAGCTTTCAGATGATATCTTTGNCAAANNNNANCTNAANCTNATCTCAAACCAATCTATTTTTAGCTGATAATAATAAAAGACTCATATCTCAACTAATATTATGCCAACTTGAATTNTGATTTCATATTCATGACCTGCTCATTGACAGCTTTCAGATGATATCTTCATCAGGAAAAACAAAGCCATCTCTATATAATCTATTTTTAGCTTGTACCAATAAAATAGTGATACCTCAGCTAATGTTATACCAATTTTGATTCTGACTTTTAAATTCATAATCTCCTCATTGACAGCTTTCTGATCATATACCTGTTAGAAAAAATGAGATCATCTAAAAAACATCTATTTTTAGCATATAATAATAAAGAGCAATATTTTAGCTAATATTAGACTAATTTTAATTCTGACTTTAGATTCATGATCTTCTCATTGATAGCTTTTTAATTATATATCTATCAGGAAAAAATGAAGTCATCTGAAAAAATCTATTTTTAACTTATAATAATAAAGAGCAATATTTCAATTATACTCAGCTATATATGGCTAAGCTATATTAAAAACATTAAATAACATATATATATANATATAAAAACATATAAAAAAATATACAAAAAAAACATAAGAAAAAACATAAGAAAATAACATAAGAAAATAACATAGAAAAATAACATGGGAAAAAACATAGGAAAATAACATAGGAGATAACATAATAAATAACATAGGAAAATAACATATAAAAAGCCATTTATAATATATAGGCACTTTGCAGACCTTATATTAAAATAGTAGTCATTGTATTAATGAGACTTTGCAAACCCTTATATTATAATAAGTTATATACTTTATAAAGTTCCTATAGCTACTGGTGGGCAATAGATATCAAGCGTACAAGGCAGTGTGTGCATTCCTTTATATGCTATAACATATTAAAGTAAAAAACCTCACCTTTAGAACATCACGCAGCTGCGCTGCAATCCTCCACTAGTCCTTCAAAAGCTCGAAGGAGTGCAAATCCATCTCTCAGTCTCCTGCAATTATATCGAGGGCCTTACAATACTCAAGGATAACTAAAGCATGTCAAATGTCAAATTCCAGCACGTGGCAATGTCATTGAGCATGAGATGCTGCTTGAGCCTGAGCTTGTTGAGATGGTTATACTAGCTGGGCAAAAGCTTGATCGTTGAATGAATGATCTTGTAAGCAAGTTTTTGGAGCTCAAATTGAAGTTAGCTGAATTTTAATCTCAAAAGCAAATTTATAAATCTTCATCAAGACGAGCTAGACAGGCGTGATGCTTTCATGCAGCACCTTGTACTCTTACTGCGACAGTAGCTGCATCTCATCTATCAAGCCCTCTATGTTATCATTGTCCTCATTACCTGGCAATACACCCAATTCAGCTTCACCACCTCTTCTAACTCTAACTCTGTGGCCAACTCCTAAAGGAGCCTTTGAGTGCTGATGAGTGAATTATCAATCTGCGCCTTGCCTTTTGGCACATCAAACTATTTTAATCGGCTCTTTACGACTAGGTTGACAATGTGCAAGAAGCATCATGTTCAGTTTGCCTCACTAAAAAAAATTGGGAAGGAGCATACTTAGTTCAGCAATCATAGTTTTATTGTTTGAGGCATTGTCATAGGTGATACTGAGTGTCTGCCAAACAATATAGATAAGTATATTCACAGATATCAAATTAGATGTCAACTCACCTTGTCCTTGATGGCAAAGTCTTGCAGAATCTCTGTAAATACTTCAGCAAGATTCTCACCAGAGTGCGATTGATGTATGAAAATAGTAAGTGGCATTCTGAATGAATCATGTAGTGAGGCTTACTTTTGCGACCTTCTTGATATCTAATAAGATGCAGATCAGGATGCCATCATACTCAAGATGGACCATTATGGCCACAAATGCATAATGATTGGGTGAACTCCAAGCATTTGTTGTGAAATTCAATGTGCCCTCATATTTTTGATGTTAAGTAAGCTTAAAATATTATTCACATATTGGCAGTCATTGATCTCCTCACCTGTAGCATCTTTAAGATCTGTTTATGACAATTTACAAAGATGAGTCGCACATCTCGAGAGATAGTTGAAGGTGATGGTATGTAATGTTCTGGTCTCTCTGTCTTTATGAGATAATTAAAACCTTGATCATTAATAATATTGAATGGTTACAGGCTTTGACACCCAATGAACAATTTTAGTCTTGTATTGCAATATCAAATATACGTAAATTTGAATATTTGATAAAAACTGACCTCATCTCTGATTTTGTGTATTGTCTATATGAGTACATAACTTTCCCCTTCCCTTTTTGCTCAAATACCTCTATAATAATTTTTATTCTATAGAGTCTTGACAATAGAATCACATGCATCATCTGCTATCTTGAAAGACATAACATCTTCAAGGATAGCACTTCTCCAGTAAGAAGCAATATGCTTATACATGTTATTTGTGGATGTTGTATTGGCTTTATCTAGGTAACATCAGATCTGCTTCTTACAACTCTTGCTGAGGCACTTGAATGAGTGGCAATAGTGCCCTACAATGTATTCAATCATAGGCTTTGATTCAAAAAAAGCATAGATGAGTGATGTTCAATGCTTTGCCAGCTGGTCTGCATACACAAATGTGAGATAAATAACTGACAATCTCTTTTGCTGCAGTCTAAGATCTCACTGAGCTCAACATTTGAATTTTCTGGCTTTGATGACTCCACCTTCTCACTCAGTGTGCTCTCTGATTCTGTTCCACTCTCATCAATATCTATCACTTCTGCACTAACATGCAACACAATCTCCTCATCTTTAGTTTGGACTATCGTGCAATGATTAGATTATAGTAATAATGGTGCTAGAGTGCTTGTTTATGTAGTTGAGAAGTAAGGCTTGGCTTGATGTTGCATGAGAGGTTACATTTAGTGTCAACATTTTTGACACCTCAATTGTTAGCTGGATATGATGCCACTTGATAGGATTTGAGGCTGCTGTTGGTGGATCAACAGCTCTCTGCTTTTCAGTTAGCTTTGATTGATGACTGATATGACATATTGAGTGGGCAAAAGCTTTGGAGGTAGATAGCATGATGAAAATAGACTGCAAGAAGCTGATAGATATTATGTTTATAGTTTTAAGAATTAACTTTGAGGATAAGAAGTCAACCAGTACTGAGATCCACATCTGCAAAAACCTTACTTGCGAATAAGATATTATAAGATGTAATAACAATCAATAAGTAATTCTCTGTTTTAACTTATCTCTCCTTTTCGATTGTAGTCTAATGCGCAGCAAATAAGCAGCAAATAAGTATGCAACAAATCATTATCAAATAAGCCTAATTTATTATTAATGTAAGAGTAAAATTAATTTTCATTCTTACCTTCACTTATCCTTTATCATCTTTCAATTTTGACTTTTTGCCCTTTTTTGCTATTTGCCAGGTTTGAACCCAAGGCCTCTTGCACTTCACTTCTTTTAAATACTACCTCATCACTCTTAACCACTACACTACTTCAACTTGTAATTATTATCCCACATATCTTTATATATACACCTCAATCTGACTGATAACAAAATTTCACAACTGCCTAACATTATTGGCTATTATCAATTTTCATGCATCAACCCTATACATAATATACATTATCAAAAAGGTCTTGATGAGAAGAGCTAAAATCTGAGGACTTTTCATTGATAATTACTTTGACTTAGTCAATAAATGCAAAACTTAATAATNACTACACTNATCAATATTAACCATANAACTATGCTTTGGTCAGTTATATTTATGCTCAATTGTGATTAGAATATTAATATTGTGAGTTAATGATAGTTGTTAAGCTCAGCTACTATATTTTAAAGCTTCAACACTTTGCCAATTCAGCTAATAGCTCACTCATATGTCAAAAATTAGCTCAAAAATAGCATTTAAGGCTGCTCAAAAATTTGATCATAAATATTTTTTATTGCTTAAAAATGAGGTTTAAACTAAATTAGATAAAGAAATTATATTTTACTTTAAAACTATTGTTTCATCATTCATTGATTATATTACAAAAAGTAATTTGCTTTCAATTAGATATGAATAAGCATTAAATTAGATATAAATTAGCATCAAATTAAAATACAAGAAAAAAAACTAAAATAAAATAAATAAGTATAAATAACATCTTATTAGCAAGTGAGGTTTTTGCAGATGTTGAGCGCCAGTTAGAGTATGCTAAGCAGAAGGATGAGGAGGACATTGAGGTGGAGCAGAATCAGGTCCTGTCTCAGTTGGAGGTGGCAAGGAAGGTGATTGGAGCTCTCGAAAAGTTTCACACAGACACCTCTAGAGGCTGGAAGAAGTGGGAGAACTGTATCCTTGGCTATGTCATTCTATCTCCTCTTATCGGCTTTAACGTTGGAGAGGAAGGGTTTACAGAGAACTGGGCAGTGATTGAGATCGATGATTTTAAAGTTGACTTGACCAACTTTGTTGAAAATATTATTGACCTTGGCATCACCATCCCTGTTGACAAGTTTACAGCTTGTACCCCCACCCTGCCAACCTGCCTTCATTCAAGTATCCAGCAAACCATCTCCTTAAGGTCTCTGGCACTATCTCAGACAGGGAGATGTGGAAGCCCAGCCCAAAGACCCTCGACCATGACAACAACTCATGCATTATGGTCATCAAGCGTGGCAACGCCTCTGACCTTACCATCAGATGCCTCAACACCATTCGTTTGATCACTAGGGTATACCTCAAGAGCCAGCCTGGTCAGATGTCGAAGGAGGTCATCATTTTGTCTCGCAACTCCAAGTCAGGTGCCTTTTCCAGGCCTGGTGACTCTGGCTCAGCTGTTATTGATGGCAAGGGTAGGCTTGCTGGCTTGCTCACTGGTGGTGCTGGAGATACTGAAGTGTCCGATTGCACCTACCTTACCTCTATCAACTTTCTTTTCAAGTGCATATTAGAGTACAGTCTCAAGGCTAACCTCTACCCCTCCTTGTGATAGTTGCTGTGGTATCAACCCCTTATCTCCTCTTACTTGATCGCTTGTGATGTACTTCTACATGATACGCTGTTGTGAAATGACATTGTTATATTGCATGTTTTTACTTAAGCCCCTTCTTCTGTTCATGTGGTCACTCATTATATTTCCTCCTCATACAAAATCTGACACTGGGCATCCTATAGGCACACATGCAAGAAAAAACCAAGCACAATCACTGACATCTCCTTGCGCCTGGCCGAGAGTATCCAAGACCTCAAATTAGACCAACAGCTCATGCTGACGTGCAAAGCCATCTCGTGCACATTGACCGCCTTTTCACAACCAAGAGGGAATAAGATGACGATGATGACGGCTCCTTGCCAGGACTGACATTGGATGGTCCAGCAGTAGCAGAATTAATTAAAGCCTGAGCCGCACCCAGATGCTCACCTACTCTGAGGGTGGCCAATGCAGGATGGAAGCTAGTGCGTGGCTTGTAAAATGCTTGCCATACGTGCAGGTACTTGCTGAGATAAGCCAAGAGCTGCAAACTCAGCAGTACATCCTCATCGTCATATAGTCCCATATCTAGCTCTCTATGGTGATAGTGATGATGCCCATGCCCAGATGCTCGCACAGTGGCGATACCATCCGCTATGATAGTTGGAACCCCGCGCGCCATCAGAGAAAATACAACCTGTAAATAACATGTAATAACAATTCATAACAGCTAATTCTAAAATCTCTGTTATTAGTTATCCCCTCTTGGTAACCGATGTATTATTACTTAATAATCCATTGCCAACAAAGCATGGCTTTAATATTTAATGCAACATTAAAATTAATTCCGATGTTTTCTCTTTTTTTCATTTTTGCCATCTGCCAGGTTTGAACCCAAGGCCCTTTGCATTCCACTTTTCTAGTAGACCTTACTTACTCTTTTAACCACTACACCATTTTATCTTATAATTTGTACCTCAATATCGTCCTTTATAGAGCTCAAACTGACTTATACTTTTTTATATTTGCTTGCTATCAATGGCTACTGTCATTTCTCATGCATTAACCCTATGCATATTATACATCATCAGAAAGCTATTAATGAGAAGAGTTCAGATTTGATATTTTTANTTAANAACTAGCTTTGACTTAATCAATAAATGCAAAAACTTCATCAAATGCTGTGTGTAGTAAAAACTGCTTTTACAACAGTTGATCAGCTGTAAAGTTTATTGTATATTGCTCAATATTATTCTACATTAGCTTTATTTATTAAGATTTTGCTTATAAGTAGCTTCAGTTAATCATGTGTGATCAATATCAATTATGCAACATGCTTAGAGTGAGGTTGTGCATATCATCATTTTAAACTGGTATTAATATTAATATTGCTTATAAATGATATTTATATAAGTTTCATATTAAAAAATCACATTTTAACTGAAAAGAATGTTCCATCATTCACTGTTTATATAGTAAAAAAATTAGCTTTCAATTACATACTAATTAGATTAAATTATAATTTAAAAATTTGAGTAACTAAAAATTACAATAATTACAACAATTATATACAATTACATGTTATTTACATGTTAGAGTTTTCCTGATGCTGCAATGGCAAGAAGGGGCAGATTCCTCTGCATGAGAGCATTCAGTCTTACAGGAGTATCCTCTTCCCCATTGCTTTCCCGATACGCCCTACCAGCAGTCTCAAGAGTCGTGAATGGCAGATTGGTATATATAGCGTGTGGTGTAAGGTCATTTCTCCCATGCCTGGCTCCCTCATCAGGACACACCATTCTCGCAGTCTCTATGGCTCCAGAGGCACTAGGAGGTGCCCCCATCACAAAATCATCATTCAGCTCCAACGACACAATTCTATCCTCGATGCTAGCACCTTCCCCACCGACATTCTGATCGTGATCGATGATGATGTGTGCATCCATGTTCAGCTCTAATGAGGCACTAGTTGCCGTCTGCATCGTCACATTTGACACAATACCGACCGCCCTTCTCATGTGTGGTGATGTCTGTAGAGGACGCGAGATGGCCACAGGCTTAGGTGATGGTGAGGTGTCTGTAGTCTCACGTGACTGATCGCAGTCCATGTCTACATCGGCATCATCTTCTGTCTCAGTTTCAGCTCGAGAAGTATTCATAGAAGTCGAGGGAGAGATGACAGTACCTTAGTGATCGTGTGTGCAAAAATTGCATCGTGGGTAGATGATGATGGCCGTGTCCCATATTGGCCTTGTGACAATAGTTCCACTGTGATCTCACCCAGGCACCTCAACAGTGCCCATCGGCATATTGGATCCAGCTGGTGTTGCGTTGGTAGATGTATCCATAGAGGTATCTGCATCAGTATCAACAGAAATAGCAGAAGGGGGATCAGAGATGGGGGTAGAGGAACTGAGAACAGAGATGTTTTCTTGAGTAACCATAGAGGTATCAGGTGTTGCAGTTATATCCATCGACTCATCCTGAAACAACATGTCCCTCTTTAAAAGGATTGACAAAAAAGAAAGACAAATAATTATTTACCGCAACATCATCTTCCACAGGAGTCATCTCGTGCTCTGATATGTGCTCAGTCTCTACGAGACAACAGAAGTGCTTATGCAAGCTCTGCAACTTGCTCCCTAGATCTTTACTCTGTCTGCACTTGCTGTCATGCAATACACTGCTCTCTAGATTCCCGTGGCATCCCCGATGTACTCGAGCTCAGACCAACCGTGAACCCCTTATTGGCTGGCCATGCCTCAAGGATGCATTCAACAACATCCATGTTCCAGCCTACATGATTCTACTGCGAATTGGTTCACTCCCATGAATGCCAATGTTGATGACACACTAAAATGCGAGAGAAAATCAGTGGGCAGCATGTTTGTTGAAAGATTTGGGGTTGAGGATCAGAAGGGGCTTTGATGAGTGATGGTTCAATGGTAAGAGGCCATAAAGCACCACTGAATTCTCGAGCGATGGAGAAGATATACAGAACTTGTAAAAAATACAGACAAGACATTCGAGCCTGCCATCCATAGTCATGATTTCACATATTCGAGGGGAGGTAGCTGTTAAATAGGTCAAGTGTGACAGAGAATTGAAGAGGGGGAGGGGAGAGTTCATATCAAGGGCTGCATGATCCAAGATGGATTTAAGTAGCAACAAAAAGACAGAGGAAATGATTATGGACCTTGTCTATCATACAGCTGAGAAGAGATGCANACNGANNCCCTGTTCTGNAGGGGGNAGGNGAAGTTTGATTCNCGCATGGATGTATATTTCCAATTGTTCNGAGAGGTTGTCNNTNGGCACAGTGCTCCTGATGCTGCTGCAGAAGNTAATGAGGAGGNNGATGGAGAGACTGAAGAGAAAGGTCAGGGTAANGGTNAAGATAAAGATAAAGNCAAANGTAAGGATGCCATGNGCGGAGAGAAGAAGAATAGTCAACAAAAAGCAAAGGAGGTTCANGGTGCGGCTNGATTTGCCGAGGCTTGTCAGCNCTATTCTGACTGGTGTTGATCNNGCCATGCCTTTTNCTCNGTTCNGTNGTGCTGATGTCGAGTATGTCACCTCTATTGTACGTAATANNTNTNTCTGTTGGGAATTCATCTAACTAACGGTGTTGCAGATTTGAGAGACATATTAACATCACACTTCAAGCCCTCACGCTCATTCAGCACATCATCGCATCTCTCCCATCTTCACCTGCATTGTCAACGAAGTCCCTGTCGTCAGCCGCCATTGCTTCTCGCTACTTCCGCACACTATACACCACTCTTCTTGATCCACACCTCTACACGTCGTCCAAGCAAGCGATGTACCTGAACTTGCTCTTCAAGAGCTCGAAGAGCGATTCTGTCAGGTATTGGCTGCTGGTTTTAGTGGGCCAGAATTCGTTGCTGGAGAGTTGTGGCTCCTTGGAGAGGCATGTTTTACATGTCGTTTGAGATGTTACAAGTATTGACGGGTTATATCTAAATTCTCAGCTGTTTAACACCGTACCCAGTTTGACATCCATGGTTGACAAGTCAAATGAAGCTGTATCATCGACCGACGAGTCACAAAAATATGACCCGCGCAAGTGGGATCCCCAATATGCTCACGCATCATCGTCACCTCTTTGGGAATTGATATGCTTTCACCTGAAATGATCCACAGCAATTATCTTGATAGCACCTCATCGTCAGACACCTCTCCTTCATCATGCACACCCAACCCTGTCCCTCCTCGCTCGCCAACTCTTAGCCCATCAGCCTCTCACGACGAGCCCAGACCTATCTCTGCACACCCTCACCCACTTCCTTGACCACTTCGTGTACAAAAACCCAAAGAAGGTCAAGCCAAAAGGCGCGAGCGCCATGCAGCCCATGGCCGCTGTCAAAGGGGACGGCGTGCGAAGGATAAGAGGTCAGGTGCAGGAAGCGCCAGTCAATGAGGAGCGATGGTGGAGGCAGAACGAAGGCAGTGTGCCCGCTGATCAGGTATGTTCTTTCATCTTCCCTTTTTTTGAGACAGCTTTTTCTTACCAGTTGGCCCCCATGTTACGCAGGTCTTCTTCCTCAGCTACTTCTCACAAAAACATGAGAAGGAAAGGGCTAAGGCTGCGAAAGCGGACAAACGGAAGAACAGGAAAGATGATTCTGATGCAGAGCAAGAATCAGGAATGGACGGTGAGGAGGTGGAAGTCGAGGAAGCTGAAGGGCAATTGGACGAGGATAGTGATGCCGAAGAGGCCGAAATATGGAAGGTCGGTCTCTCATTCATAGGCTGGAAACTATCAGGAGATACTTTCATGAATACCGCACTCGCCTTCAGAAGCCATAGATGACCTCCCCTTCGACCTCCCCTTCTTTGCTCTCATTCACTCTTCTGACAACCCATCTCATGTTCCCTCCATCCTTACCCTCCTCTCGGCTGGTGATAATAGCCTTCCAGCCTCCGTACACCAACACCTTCAACCGTGGGCAAGCGCGTGCAAGTCTCTGGATACGGTCATTATTCTCTTGTATCTTGTACTGAAAGTACGGTGGGTTGAGATAGACGAGGTGGCTAGCTGCGATGGTTTGCAGAGAGGGAAACAGCATGTAAAGTGCACACCATCCATTCTGAAGAAGTTCAAATGAGAATTCAAACCGCAGTAATATTCAGGGGATCACTAACAATATCCGACAGGAGCTCCGACGCACCAGCCCTGACATCCAGCCTTGTTAGGTGTGGTGTCACCATTGCGAGTATGTCCAGCTGCTGAATGTCTGATTGATGGATCACACTCAGATGCCTGATGGACGGACACGCCCGTAACTGCACAAGGAATTGGGTTTTCCATGGTGAGGGAATAGGGATGTTCTTGTCTTCTACAGGATCTTCTCCGTGTTCCTCCTCCCACTCGTCGTCCCAGTCAAGATAGCTCTCCAATAATGTAATCGTCTCGTGCACCTCCACACCCAAGAGGGTCTCGATTGGATGCATGAGGAGCGCGGAGGCCTGGGCTGAGGAGCATCGGAGAGTTTTCAAGCGCGGCAAAACAGGCTTCTCTTCTCCGCCATCTTCAGCACTGTGCAGCGCCTGCCCGAATTCCTCCCACGAACGTCCAGGCAGCATGCATCCAAGCGTGAGCTCCTCGATCCCCGGATGGGCCCTTAAGAATTATGCGAGCAAGGCTGATGAACATCCCAAACCACTGGTGATTCGAAGGGTGTGCAGGCAAGGCCATAACGCATGTGAGAGGAGATGCGAGACAGAAGCGGTATCGATGTGGCGAAAGAGTTGAAGAGAAAGAGAAAGAGACTGAATGGCTCATTCAATGTTTTATGCTCTCATTGGGAGATTAACGGATCTTGTCTGCTCACCTCAAGATCGGGACAATTATTCTCGAGCATGTCGACGAGGGGTGTCACGTCNNGCTCTTCATTCAGATCTTCTAGTGCTGATGAGTGCAGTTTGAGGGTTGTGAACCCACTGAGATGCAAGAACTGAACGGAAACAATAATAAAAACACCATTGAAAGGCCTTCCACGCTGAGGGAACAGAAACAACTGACTGAATCAGAGAAGATGATCCCCTTCTTCGACCCATCGCTATTCATGCCGGACGGCAGGTCTAGGACATCTAAGTTTCTTACCGTGCCCAATCTCTGAAGTATACTCCATATGTCATCCTCACCAGTAAGGACTGGCGGGGGCACACAGTACCACGAAAACTGGTTCAAACGCACCATGCATCGGAGTGCAGATACAAACTTAGTCTCGATCTCAACGTCCGAGGCAGCCTGCGCTCGTGCGACTGGTCTGCCAGCTTCTTCATCTGTCTCTCTCGATGACTCAGGGGACGGAGGGATCTGTTCAGCAAAGGTGTACTCATCCGGTGAGAGTGGTCAGATTTCATCTTTTAGGATGGTCAAAGAATGCACGTTGGCGGCATGCAGTTCGTCCTTCGCTAAGCGCTCCCAGAGGTGCGAGCGAAGGAAGGACACGCAGATGACGCGGAAGTTCAGGTGGTGTGGAATAACCAGTGCGGCAAGGGATCTGGAAGACTTGGACAAGGCGAGGAGGGATTTGGGGGAGGGTATTTCAGTTACAATTTCGTCTAGGATCTCGGGTGGCAGGCTGAGGAGATTGAGCTTGCGGGGGGTGGATGTCATGGTTCAGCTACAAATACTGGGGAGCACTGCTAGCCTGGTACTAGTCGTAAGTATATATGCACATGCATGCTATGCACCGTGGCTTACTCGACAATCAAATATTTGATACCATCCATCAAGTTGGACGGGGCCTCGTGTTTCAAATTCTCAACGCAGTGCACTACTTACTGTAATAAGCAGATCCCAGTGAATGAAACGAACCAACCGGTAGTGATTATTTGAGAATTTGAGGAGGTTAACGTGAGGGAAGGTGAGGGACTGGCCAGTAATTACTGAGTATGTACTGATCACAGTCACACTGCCACACAGACTCCGAAGAGCTGAGCGCTGATTCTGAAGAGGCTGATTCGTCGGACATGGCCGGCGACTGGCCGGCATCGCCGCCAACGGGCAGCAGCCGTCAGGATTTTCCTGTTTGACGAGTTGAGGTCACGAGTCCGAGTCTGCTTGACTTCATGATAGGTGACGATCAACACATACGTGGTTTGACTCCAGTTCGACGATACATAGTGCCGTCTGGGAGCCCGAAGTTGCTCTGCTCGCCTAGGCTCGCCTCCGCATATTCGAATTTGACTCTGACATCAATTGTGAACGCCTTCGTATACACTCTTCCAGTTAGTAGAGTTTCCGTTTGGCGTTCTAAACATTCTCACTGTTGATGATGCCGTAGTTGCGCGTCATTGAGCGCAGGGGCTTTTAGTGATTTCACTTTCAGTGACTCGTCCATCCATCGCGATGATTTGTCGCAGATTTCTTAGAATGCAGACCAATGCGAGGCCGCACATATTCGATATTCGTGACATTCTCACTGTTACGAGGCCACGCGTTCTGTCCAAACTCCCTCACTACGAATTGAGATGTCGCAAGAGTAGTGGGCTGCTCGGACCGTTGCATTTGGCCAGGAAATATGTTCGTGAGCGTTTCAATCCGTATTCTTTTGACCTTGATTGAATGAGTACAATTTAACATGTCCTCTCGTCGCAGACCACTGAAGTTGTTCCTCCTGTATACCTTCCAGTGAATAAAAAGCGCAATCGGTCCATTCAAAGTCTGGATCCACGCCACCTCCAACCCTCTGACCATACCGATATTTCTGGGTTGTCATACCCGCGATTCTATGCTATATCGGAAAAACGCAGTCTACAGGCCTTCCACGTCGCCTACTACGTGTCGTCGGGCTCTAAGGTCCAATTTCCCAGAGAAACACCCGGTTTTCTTTATTATAAACCGTCTACAACGTCGGTATTGCTGGACGGAGAAATCCGATTCTGTGTTACCAAGTCCTCAGTTACCTTCGCTAAAGGCTCTGATTTGTTGATGCCCGATGGTTCCGTATGGAAGCTGGAGATTTCTCGAGTTTTATATTACAAGGGCTACGGTCCCCTTGCCCACTTGCTCCTGAAGGAGAACCCGTCCCTGAAATCCATCCTGCCCCAAACCATCCTGGCCCATCTTCATCGTCTTGTTCGGGCCCTCGATCCTCAACACATCACGGCTTCCGATTTCCACGATATTTCGGGCTTACTGGCCGCGTCGTATACTTTCGAACTTGAAGGCTCAGATACGTCTTCTGAACGGGCGCACATCCGTTACGAATCTGTGAAGGAAAAGCGCCTGCCATTCCCCTCCGGGACTCACGGGTTTCTTTATTACTTGTCGCCACATGGGGACATGACGGAGGGTCAGATTCGCTTCCGCATCACACAGGATTGCAAGCCATCCAGTTTTGTGGGGGGGAGGGACCTCACCTTCTCATCCGGTTTACCATGGCATCTTCCACTCCATCTGCTTCGTGGTTCGACAACGTCTGGGCTTCTTTGCCTCCTCTCTGAGGATCTTGTGGCGAAGGACACGACGCCGCCAACGGAGGACGGCACTGATATCGATGTGCAGTTGCCGAGAAGGCGCACTGCAAATCCCGTGATCATGGAGTTTGGACAGTTGTTCTCGCTCGACTTCTCTAAGGGCAAGTACACCCTCTGGATCAAAATTGGGCGACAACATTTAGAAATTGTGAGGATCGTGAATCCCTTAGCCTCTTACCGAGACTCCGGATGGTCCAGTCCTTATGATGGTAAGCGCCTTCCGATCCGGCCAACGTCCTTTAGTACCAGATTCAACTTTTACTAGGAGTTGCTCTGTGCTGCTTCGAGCCATCTCCTCGTTCCGCATCATCTCGTTCCAACAGTCGAAAGCGGGACAAAGCAGTCTTACGCCTGGTCAAGATCACCAAACCTTTCGTGCGTAAAGAGCATGTGAGAAGGTCGTCCGCTCCAATGGCTGCTGAATTAGAAGCTGCTGAACAAGAAGCCGCCGAACCACCAGAGGAGGGGCAGCTGTTTATGTCTCGAGGTAGAGAGCGGGAATACTTTCTAAAAGGATCAGTGTTAGAAGCGTCTGGTGCTACAATGCGATCATGAGAATAAGATGGTGTATGTGAGTATCCTTTCCTGCAATCAATTCGAAGCATTGACCAAACCACGAAGTATAATGTATAATAAAACAGCGTCTGTGGGACTGGGGCTCACCTCTGGGGGCAGCAGCTATGACTTGAGCACAGCGACCCTGGCCATCCAAGTAGTGGATGACCACGCATCTCCTCGACATTCGCAACAGCGAACACTTCACTGAATCAGGTGAGTCAAATCCTTCATGCGCTCTCGTTTGTTCGTTATTCTCGCGATCCTCATTGCAAAAGCCAGGTCGACCAAAACCTCAGCTCATCTAAGAACGAAGGGGAGCTTGTTTCCGCCTGTCCGTACTACTTAGAGGAAGTACAATACATGCATTAGCATAGACCCACTGGAGTGGGCATTTTCCAATCAGAATTGCAGGTGTACCTTGACAATGACATGATCGAGGGTGAGCGTTTGAGCCACGACCCACCGCCGCAAAACGCAGGAGAGGGGTATGACTTTAAGTATCTCAAGTTGTGAACCAAAGCTTCGGTTGTAGATTTCTATAGAATGGCGGAGGTTGGCGGCCACCCACTAGGTAAGTACATACATACTGAGACAGATCATCAACTGGCACGGTCGGAGTTTCTGACCAGAATTTAGATGGACTCGGTTCTACGCCGATTCTGAGCTGCAACATCCGAGATCACCAGCCCAGCGGGTCCCGGTCCCTGAGACTCGATTGATCGCACACTGGACCAAAAGCAGCTACAAAAATTGGCGAGAGCTCATTCGGTTCGCCCTCTATCAACTCTTTCAATATGCTCGACATGGCCCACTATCGATCTCTCGGAAAGTCCGGTTTGCGCGTCTCTGTCCCTGTCGTCAGTCGTCCCAGCCTGCTGCACAATTTCTTTCTTACGTCTTGTTACAGCTCGGAGGCATGGCTTTTGGCAGCCCCAAGTGGGCCGTGCGTTGTCCTCTTCCCTTCAGATTCGTCGTTGCCTGGTCTGATCAACTCCTCCATAGCCTTGGACCCTAGATGAGGAAAAGGTACGCTTACCTTTCACGCCTTGCACGAGTTGCGCGTCCACTCATTTTTTGCTCTCAGAGTCTCGAAGTGCTCAAGGCTGCTTGGGACCTCGGCATCAACACCATCGACACGGCCAACATATACTCTAATGGGGAATCTGAAAGGATCATAGCTCGCTTCATATCCAAGGTAAGGCTCGTTCGCTTTGCGCCAGCAGCCCTTCGTCCAATGTCTTTCCCGGACACCCAGTACAACATCCCCAGAGAGAAAATCGTCATAATGAGCAAAGCGTGGGCTCTCGTTTCGCCTGATGTGTCCGTCATGGCTTCCATGGTCCCAGGGCTGGCCGACACCCGCGACTATGTCAATCAAGGTGGCTTGTCCCGGACCGCACTCTTCAACGCTCTCGACGCGACACTTGCCAGGCTTGAAANGCCTTACCTCGACTTGTTCCAGATACATTACTGGGATTCCAATACGCCGGTTGAGGAGACAATGAAAGCGCTTCATGACCTCGTCACCTCCGGCAAGGTTCGCTACATCGGGGCCTGCAATCTCAAGACGTGGCAGTTTGCCGAGATGAANCATGTCGCGCAGCGCAATGGATGGACCCAGTTTATCAGCATGCAGATTGAGCATTCTCTCTTGTACCGCACGGAGGTAAGTTACGCAAGTCATCAGCCTCCTCGCCGACCCGCCCACGCTGATGCTCGCGCATCATTATCCAGGAACTGGAGATGTTGGCGTACTGTGACTACAAAGGGATAGGCGTCCTGTCGTATGCGCCCCTCCTGACCGGCCGGCTCGCGAGGCCGCTCCGGACCGAGACTCCGCGCTCCGAATCGCTTAAAGGCAGTTTTTCTTCGAAAAGAAAGTCAGAAATTCGGACGCCCAGATCATCAAGCGCGTCGAAAAGCTTGCTGCAGACCACTCGTGGACCATGAGCCAAGTCGCGTTATCTTGGACGCTGTCGAAAGTCTCCAGCCCGATCGTTGGCGTGAACACGGTACGTGCTCGATAGTTCGTAAATTTTGTACAAGTTACATGTCTGAAAACGCGTCTCATAGCCGGAGAGGGTGCGAGACAGCATCGTAGGTGGAAAGACATTGACAGACGAGGAAATCAAGTATCTTGAGGAGCCGTAGGTAGCTCGTTATGCTCGTGACTGACACCACTGACGTTTGATATCACTTAGGTATGAATTCCAGCCACCGAGGATGTAGGTCTACCTCGTCATTGCCCGAGTCGCGAGTGCATTGTTTTCGAGTGTTCCTCTCTGTTGTATTGCATCCGTCTATTCTTATAACCATTCTCTCAAGTGTGACACGATAGCCTTGAGGTCATACGGCACGAAGGTTGATGCGTTGATGAGTGGTAGCCTCCTTCGCAGAACCGAACAGAAGACAGGCGTTCTATTACAAGGACGAGTGGCTGCTCTGCAAAGTCAGCGATGCAGCGGCTACCACCCTGGCATGCCAATGTGCCGCAATAACTTGAATCTTTGTCAGATATTTATGGCTCAAGCGCTCGACACCTGCCCAAGTTTCTCGATGAATATATCTGCCGGTACTTGTTGATGCAGGAAATGCTTTTCCTCGGGATTCGAAGAAGCCTCTCAGTGTGTCATCCCTTCAAGTTAAGTATCGATAATTCCATGATAATTTCACTCTGCGCATGCTAACTTGCCGCCTTTCTTGTCGCGGCCTGTGCAGGAGTTACGTGTACGGTTTCATCTTTCAATGCACTCAAATATGTGCGACACTGCGACACTTGCGCCGTCGCCATCTCAATTGATACATCTCACTTTTTTCTATCGTGGTCAAGATTCGACGCTGTGACAATGCGTTCAAACTTCGTCTAGCTCTCAATCATCCCAATTTTGTCGTTTGTATAACATCTTCCTTCATAAAGGTTCAGCATTGTGAGTATTACAGTACACCCTGATGAGTATGTGTCACTTTCTCTCCCGCTTTTGATACACCATGCACCATTACCACATGTTAGCGGACGATCATGTGGTATGTCATCCTCAGAGTACGACTCATCCAAGAGGCAATCCAAAGGTAATCACTTCATTCGTCGAACGCGTACTTATAGATGCCGAACTCATGAGGTTCTATCTCTCAAGACTCACCCCCTCATTGGCTTCTCCGTGGAGCCAGACATGGTATCGTTATTACTAGGACTGCGAAATTCCGACTACATGTGACACTAAATTTTCCCATCGTCAGGCTTCTTCGTGAATTAGAACATGTAGTATCGGTAAGACAACTGATCTGTCCTTGCCATCCCCCTTACAGAGAGTTCCAGGTTCATTTCAAGCTGATACGAATTATGTTACTGGGATAATTTCTTATGAGACGCTCTTATCTGGTCGGGCGACCTCAAGGCTGACCCCATCGAACCCAGGGAGCATGCTGTGCTTGGCATTTCCGGCCAAGAAGCTGGAAGGTCTTTTCCCAAGCAGAAAGACCAATACGTGTTGGTGTTCGCTCTCAATAGCTAAAGTTCACATCATATGATTGCAGCCCATAAATAAAGCACGACAACAGTAGGGGCACCCGAAGATGCTTCTTGCACCCCTGGTAAGCTGACCCCCTGTCCTTTATCTTTAAAAAAGCTGAAGTCGCCCACAGAAATGCAGAGGCTATACTTAATAATTTTCCTGGCCTTCTTGGCTTTGCAGGTCGTGGAGACCAAAGACGGACAAGATCATTCATCATCGTCTTTCCAATCGTCATCATCCATCTCTTCGTACTACGGGT
>SGPL01000800.1:0-11602 GCA_004802705.1 Bondarzewia mesenterica
GGCAAGTTCTACACCTTCCCGAGGAAGAATGGTGATCACACCGGTGAAGAATCTCAACCAGGCTGTTAAAGACAATCAACGGCGAGCCAGCCCGACCCCGTTACCTTTCCCAAAAGTCTCGGCCCGGCTATCTCTCACCAGCCCGATCCCATTATCTTCCCCGAGAATCTTGGCCAAACTGTCAGAGATGGTCCCCATGATATTTTTTAAGAGTCTCAGCTGAACTGTCAGAGATGGTCCTCATTATATTCTTTGAGAGGCTCGGCCGAACCATCAGAGATGGTCCCCATTACATTTCATGAGAATCTTAGCCAAATCATCAGAGATGATTCCTATTACCTTTCCTGAAAATCTGGGCTGACCCATCACAGATGGTCCCCATTACCATCACTAAAAATCTCAGCTGAACCGTCAGACACGGTGAACGGCGAGTAAGCAAAACACTTTTTGCATGCTTGGCTGACCTGTCAGAGATGGTGAACAATGAGTAGGCAAGGCCCATATCCCTGCCCAGCTACTGCTCGGCCAAACCATCAGAGATGGTGAACAACATTGGCGGCTGAACTGTCTATAATGGGGCCCCATGGCCATCAGCGAGCTCGGCTAGTCATCGGCATCAGGCAAAAAGCACCTTCGGCTGGCCCATCTCAGACAGTAAGAAGGCACTGAATAGGCTCCACTCACCACTTGCAAGCAATGCATTCCTTAGACATGGGTCATAACCTGCTGTCAATGAGGCAATTTGACTGAGAAGGGGGCCATGTGTGGATAGAGAATGGATGCACTGTAATCACTAGTGCCAGTGGTGAACACTTATTTGAGAGCGACTCCTCCACTGCTGGGCTCTACAAAATCCAGTTGTACCAGCCATCAGCTGAGTGCATTGTCTGCGCACGATTCTCCACCGCACGATCCCATGATGAGGTAGTCACTATGTTGGCCTCCCAGAGCAAAGCTGCTAACATTGTGATGTGGCATCGCCACCTTGGCCATGTTGGCATGCAAGCGGCATAGCGTGCCACAAAAGCCGTTAATGGATTCTGCATCAAAATAGCTTCAGGCAGATATATCAAACTTGTATGTTCATTCCGCTGGGACTTGTGCTGGATTTACAATAGTGTTCACCAGTGTGATCATCGTTCTTCCCCGAGAAGGTGTAGGACTTTGCCAAAAGGCTTCAGCATCAGTAAGGTGGATTCTGCATCAAAATAGCTTTAGGCCAACATATAAAATTTGTATATTCATCCCCGCTGGGACTTGTGCTAGATTTATAATGGTGTTCACCGGTGGGATCACTGTTCTTCTCCAAGAAGGTGTAAGACTTTGCCAAAAGGCTTCAGCATCAGTGAGTGTGGATTCTGCATCAAAATAACTTTGAGTCAATATATCAAACTTGTATGTTCATCCCTGCTAGGACTTGTGCTAGATTTACAATGGTATTTACTGATGTGATCACTGTTCTTCCCTGAGAAAGTGCAGGACTTCATTGAATGGCTTCAGTGTTAGCCAGCATGGATTCTACATCACAATGCCTTCCTGCCCATATATCACACTTATATATTCATCCCTACTGGGACTTGTGCTAGATTTACAATGGTGTTCACTGGTGTGATCACTGTTCTTTCCTGAGAAGGTGTAGGACTTTGCCAAAAGCTTCAGCATTGGTAAGCATGGATTCTGCATCAAAATAGCTTCGAGCTGACATAGAAAACTTATATTCATCCCTGCTGGGACTTGTGCTAGATTTACAACAGTGTTCACTTAGTCATTACAAACATGTCACGTACATTAGAATGACTCAGCTACAAGCTATTGCTAAATCAACTCAAGGTTGAAGTCTTGTGAAGTATTTAGAGCTTTTAAGGGGGAGGCATCTTATCTAGAGAACAATGTGATCATACAACGGTTTGACTATTCGGAGTTTCAATACTACAAATCAACAGAAGTCGGAGTTATAATGCTACAAAATAAAAGAAGAGAGATCAGTTGCATGAATCTTACCATTTTGTAGTCACACTAGTTTGACTTTAATGACATTTTGTAGTTCAGACTATATGGGGATAGGCCCGAATTTTGGGGGGGTCAAAATGGCCCATGTTCCATCTATCTACTTGTTAGAAGAGGGCCACTGCATTGCACAGCATGAACGATTCCCACATCTTTTCAACTTTATATTAAAACTTTATCAAAGTCTTGAATAAATTAATATTGAAGCTGATCTCCCATCTAATGAGTGTAATTGAGTTTGTGTGATTGCTGAATACATATTTTTAAATATGCATTTTCTATTTACAGATGTACCATTGTATTGCCATACATTGCAATCTTTGGAAATTATTCTTGCAATAAAGTGATTAGACCCCCAATAAATAATGCCTCTTAATTGATATATAGTTATGTCAATCATTATGTTGAGATCAAAGTCTCCAGCTATTTGATTAACTTCTAAGTGAAAGGTAATAGGCAGATGTTTGAATATTATTGTTCTTTGAAAATTATTAATACAAGATACACATGATCTTTCATCTTTTCTATTAAGTATTAATTTCACAATAGCTGCAGTTGAAAGATCTTTATGACTCAAATCAGTATGCCATAAGGAACTTGTGATTAGTGTTTCTTCAAATATTATATTATATTATTGACACTATAACTGAATTAATTCATATGATGATCTAGGCTTACATTATAATATTATTTTGGATGATGCATAAATATCTGTGCCAATTGTTTTAGATATAGGAAATGATTCTTTATTAACCTTGTTTAGATGAAAATGTAGTTTGTCTCTTGCTTCATTGATATCTACATTTATTTCATTTGCTCTTTCAATCTCATTAGTCAAAACATTTAGCAATGGATATCGCTTGACTTTATGCTTCCACACATCTTTATTTTCATTACATGTATGCATATATATTATAAACAAACTATCATATGCACAGCTCCATGTTGTAGCATTCCACTTGAATCCAACTAAACCTATTTATTGAGAAACTTGAATTTTACTTTTTTTCTTATTTAAGCTATCAGATTCTTCTTCAAATTTATGCTTTCATCATCCAATTTGATTTTTTTAGATTTTGTTATAGTGTCAGTTGTCTTTTTTTTTCTTTGATATTTTTCTTTTATCAACACTCAACTATTCAAGATGTGTAGAACCTTGTGCAGGTACATATGTATGTGTCAAGCTCTTGCTTGCATTATTCACCTCATTTTGATTACTATCAACAGCTGATATAGATACTATTGGCAAAGTTGCCTTTAACTTCAATATCACCTTCCATTGCAAGTCTACATTTTCACATTCTTCTACATTTGAAATAAATGGGCTTGTTTTAGTCCATATTAATGAATGATGAAGATCTTGTGGCACATAATCATTGCCTTTCCATTGACGATATGTATTAATAAGCTGATGCCTTGTCTGTATATGTCCGACATAGGGTTCTCTTACCCTGCTGGACAATAAATTGGATTTAAAAAACTGATGCCTTGTTTGACCTTGAACATGATAAGGTAGCTTTTCTTCATATAGTAAAGTGGTTATTTCATCTAACATTTCTAGCTCTCTAAATTCTTAACGTAAATCACTAGCTTTTAAACCTTCTGTGATTTTTTTAGCATCAAACCCTTGTATTAGTATTGTTCTTTGTAGTATTGATCTACGAGAAAAACATATATAAAATGATTGATGAGAACGACAATTTTGTGGATCAATCACATTATATGGTCTAGTTCTTCCTTGTGATGCAAAATCTGTCATTGCAAAATTTGGTATTAAAGGAACTTGAGTGTGTTTGATATTAATTGTTTTACCATTAGGCAATTCACATTTTATATCAAATGTTTGGCTTGAAAGAGGAATCACATTCAAAGGTAAGTTGTCAAGCTATAGTGAAGATGGAGGATTTGATAGTTTTATAAATACTATATTTAAACAAAAATGTTCATCATCTATTTTATCTTTTTTCCAATCAACTATAATTCCTGCAACTTCATTAGTCACATAACATTCAGTTGCAGTTGCTTCATTTCATTTGATCATCACTGGCAATCCAATACATAACTTCAATATTCCAGAATGATTTTCACTACAAGCATGTGGTAAATTCTAAATTTTTTCTTGTAAATTTTCAAAAATTTCATTTGTACTACGAAGTGGATTAGTAATATTTTTTTTTGTATTGCACTTTTTTTATCATCATTATTTAAAGAAGCCCATTTATCAATTGAATAAAATGATGATAATTATTGATTTGACTCTTTCCAAATTGCTCTATGCCTAGCTCATTTATTTTATTTCTATATGCAGTATATGATGTTATAATAGAGACATTATGAAAGTTAGGATCAGTTAACTTTAGATTGTCAATCCCTCTTCCAGCAATTCAGCAATTCTTGAATTCAATAAAGTGATATCAGCTTTTGTGCAATCACAGTATCACATATTTTCTAAAGCTGTTCTAAAACTTTGATTCTCTTTTGATTGATTTCTTTGCCTCATATTTTGTCTAAGAATAACTACAGTTGTAAATTCATGCCACCAAAATTTTCTCATTGCTTTTTGTTGATTCAAATAGCTATTTGTATGATGCATTTAAGAGAAAGTGACATTTTGACTATATAAAGATGGTACTGCACTAAGTGGAGGAAGTTGTGCAAAATCACCTACACATATCATATTTATCCCACCAAATGCATAGTTAGGCTCATCTAAAGCCTTGCACATTTGTGCAGATATATTGTAAAAGCTTTTACAGTCAACCATTGATATTTCATCTAAGAATATATAGTCAACATGTTCAAGCCTTGCTTTTATATTAGCGATTGTTTGCATATTGCTACTAACTCCCCATCCTGTAATACCAAGTATAGAATGATAAGTTGAACCTGACACTTGAGCAGCAGCAGAACTAGTTGGTGCTAAAACCAAAAAGTGATATAATTCATTGTTTATATTAAAAAGATAAATCAATGCCTTTATAACTTGTAATTTTCCTGTTCTTGCTATACTACCTAAATATAATTTGAGTTGATCACCATTCTGTTCTATTGCATGATTTGTAACTATTTTAAAAGCTCGCTCTTGCTCCTCATTTAGCTGAAATTGTATGATTGTGTCATCTATTATTTTTTGCTTGCCATCATATTGTGCCTTGAAATAATGAGATAAATATATTTTATCTATAATTTTTACTTCATTTGGATGTAAATTAGATAGCAATGTCTTATGTGTAGATCTTGAAGGCACTTTAGCAGCCTGTTCTTTATGATTTGCAATTACTTAATCTCACTTGCTACTTAATATTTGTTTACATTCATTTGCTATATGCTCATTCTCGGTATAACATGAATTATGATTTAAAATATTCACATTATTAGTGTTAGATACTTTATCCAACCATCCACAGAATTTTAACACAGAATCTATAACACTCATTTGATGTAAATGATTCATGGCTCATTTACTTAAATCATCTCATTCATCATTTAATTATTTTTGTGCTAAGTTCATATCACTTTCATTTAAAGTTTCATAAAAAAAAGATTATTTTCTTGATCCAAACCATCTATTTGTTCTTCACTCAAATTGAAATGAAATGAACTTTGAGATTTCTTTTTTCTTTGTGAAGAAAAAGTCATCACGTACATCATTACATTCATATTTCAAATGCATGAATTTCATGATTTCTTATTGTCTATTTGTAAATGCATGAGATTCAAATGCTTTATCCCACGTTTGTTTTGCTTCTTTCAAATCAGTACTAACTGCCATGGTTTGAACAATATTAACATTGTTTTACTACACTCATCTCTGCTATCTTGATCACATCTAGGTAATATGCTGCTTATAAAATTTAGTACTGTAGTTTGACCTTCAGAGTGGAGAAGAACTTTATGAGTTTTCCTTTGCGAATATAGCTCAATAAATTTATTTTTTATCATCAAAACTATCTGCTAACTTTTTATCATGATGTGAAGTATCATTTTCAAACTTTGAATAATCTTTTTTTTTTATTACTATGTTTTATTTTAATCTTTTCTACTAATCACATCCAATCATATAAATTTACATTAGCATGTACTTCAGGATGATATATATAATCAGATATTGTTGAGATATCAATGTAAGTGTCATTACTACGGCCTATTACAACCTTTTCTTCATGGTTTTCTGCATCATGATTTTGTTTTATATAATCTTATTTAACCTTGTTTACAAATTTTCTCCAGTAAAATGGCAAGAATTCAAAATTTGTATAATAATCAAGATGTTCTAATAAATATAAAGATGCCATTGGTCCTCTAGTTTCTGCTTTTATGGGCAATGCATTGACTAGCTGAATTAATAATTTTCTGTGCTTTGTCCTTTTACTCTAAAGTTCCATCAATTAATTCTGTATTTTTCTCAAAAATTGCTTTAATTGTTTCAAAGATAACATGCATCTTTAAAGGCATCTTGACTATATAATCAGCTACATATGCAATTACAGCCTTAATTGCTGTACCAGATAATAAGCTTGTAACATCAGTGTTGCATCGCAATAAATAAGTCAACCAAGCGTCACCTTTCTTTATTTGAATATATCCTGTATCCATATCAATAGTTGAACATGAATAAACTTCACGAGGAAATCTTGCTTTACAAACTTCTCTAATACAGCCAAGACTATTGGAATTTGCTATTGGTAGATAATATTAAGTAATAAAAACAAAAGGTTCGGGCTCCTCTTCAAAGCACATTCCTTTGAATTAATCTGGATTCAGCCCTTGCTATAGTATAATCTAAACCCTGAATGTAAGTTTAGCAGTATTCTTCTCACATGATTTTATATTGATAGATGAGCCATATCTTTGCAAGACATGCATGTGGAATTGAAATATGAATGGTCAACCCCAGTCTATCTAGTGATCTTACAGTTCAGTATTCAGGTTTGATCTGAGGCTGAACTTGAACAAAACACTATCATAAAAGGTAATAGTGGACTGAATCCAAGGTTCAGATTTAGTTTTGAACCAAATTAAATCAAATTGGACCGTGATATCACAAGACCAGCAAGGACCTTCAAGTCTAACCGCTCTAAAAAGCTGTGACTAAGTGTGACTTAATGTGATATATCTAGGGCTGACTATATGCTATCCTCCCTGATCCACTTGTCTATTGCTCAGCCCTTCCTACATTCATGTTATGCATCCAGAAACTGTGACATTGACAAAAGAAATAGTTGTTGATGTTGCCAAGCTTGTTCTTCAACCAACCAAATATGACTGGCATTGATGCTCAACAATGTTGAATTCCTGGTCAGCTTTGAAAGAGGTACAGAAAATTTATGATTTTATGCTTATATGACATTGCTGTTCTCAGGGTCAGTGGTCGCCCTGAATGTGTTAGAAAGATAGATCTAGTATTGGGCCTGTCCCAATATGAATGGTTTACTAGCATGCATTTTTGATTTACAAGCTCCCTGCATTCTTTCCAGGTCATACAACTTGAGCGCCATCCATTTTTACTGATATTACTTTCATATAGCACCAACATCTATATTGCCAGCAATTAATACAAGTAACTGGAATGGTTGGTTGAATTGCTATTAAGAGCTGTTCCAAATTCTATAACCACTCATTCTCCAAATTAGAATGTTATCCAATATTGCATTCCTAAGTGCTCTTTATCATGAATCACTGCAAGCACTCATCAGCCATGTTGACATGAGTCACTTGAATCATTATCCATTGCCTTTATTACAGTCATGAATATTTGATTGAAATAAAAGTTCATCCACATCTTCTTTATATTCAGTCCACCATATTTCATTTCTTTCACAAGATTTACAAGCACCACAAGTAGAAACATTGCATTTTAATGGTATGACTTGTGCAAGACATTCTGTTGCTTTCAATTGATCTAGATTTTTATTTTGTTTTATAGTAAATTTTGCTTTTACATTCTCCATTGTTCCTGTTAAAAACTCACCTTGATGTACACCTTCAAGATATTCAATCATTCACTTTTGAAAATCTGAATCTGATTGCAACAAGTGATCTCTAATTTCTTGTGGAGTGAGTGAGTTTTTTATCCACAAAAGCATATGCAAATATAAAGTCAATCTTCCTTGTTGCTCAACAGTACCATAATAACCTGATGTATCACCATACATGCCAGAATGCTTTGTATTTACTTCTAAGATATATGTTATAAATGCATCAACAATCAGTTTAAAGTATCATGCTCAGCAACTGGATTATTTATAATTAATTTATAATGATCATCATCTGAAATTTTTTAATTTGGTTTGAAAATTTCACCTATATCTGTATAATATAATAATATTGGATGTATATTATCAGCTGGTGCAAATGTAATAAACTATAAAGGAGCATCAAGATAAGCTGTCAAAGCCCATATTTCATTGCGCATATATTTCTTTTATGTTTATAATCCATTAACACGTCCAGCTATATGATCAATGTCATTAAGGATTTAAAAACAAGCTTTTTTTTCATTCATTAAAGGCTTTACTCTTTCACCTGCTTTCAATCTATCTATTAGGTTTGATAATGTTTCTTGATTTATATTCATGAGCCTATTCACAACATCAGAAAACATTTTTTTATTTGCAAAAAGATATCTACCAGTTGTAGAAGCTTTTATTTGCTCATGATTGAATGCTGTCAAAGGAAATAAAGGCTCAAGTTGAAAGTATTTATCATGATACATATGCAATTGCTTCTTTTGAGCAGCTTCTGTGATATGTGATGCTACTTTAGAATTTTCTAAGCCACCTAACTCATAAGAAAATAACTAAAAAAAATATTTGAGGATATAGTTGTAGATTATGATAAACTGATTCAGGTGTTTCAGCATGACTAATCCTTAAAACTTTACCACCTTGAGTCAAATGTTGCAATGCCAGTGTTTTCAAAACTTTTGTTGATAACTTCGCCACTTTATCACCTATTAATCCATATACAATAAATGGACATTTACTATCATTTACACCTTCTTCTTTATCAGCTTCATATTTTGCTACAGATTCCAGTTCTTTATTATGTCCTTGATTTGAATAATATAAACATGCTACTGCAGGTTCATTATCTTTGTATGAATTCAAATTCTCTTATGATATTTCCAAATCAGCATAATCTTCATGATTTAGTTTCAACCACTCAAGTGCAGATGCAACTTTATTTCTTCACACCAAAAGAGGAGTTCACCTATGATCTAATTGCGTAGGCTTTATTGGTCTAGTATAAATATATGCAAGTACTTCATTCAACTCCTCTCTACTAGGAGGTAATTTTGCATATACTTTTAGTGTTGGTGTTAAGAAAAATACAGCATTAGATTTAATCTTATGCATGCTACATGCTAGATGCTAGATGATACTTTAATTATATATTGGTTATGGCAAACTCATGATATAAGCATTTTTTCAGCCCATGTTAATCCTTTAAGTTGTGATGGAATCTCTCCTATCTAATTTTTATTAGCTAAAGATTCACATGGCATTTTACCTGCTTTGGGTTCATGTAAACAAGAATCACAGATTAAATCACAAAATTTAAAAGCAAGATAGGTCCATTAAATTAATTTCTTGTATAGGATCATTAGAAGTAAATCGCTCACATCTTATGATTCCTTCATTAGGTTGAGCTAATATTGATAAATCTAAATCACACTTTAATAAAGGGTGCAAACTTTTATTTTGAATTAAAGATGCACATACTATATCATTCCGACTAATTCATTCTTGAAAATGACCTTGTGACAGGTTTCAAGTTCCTCCATTCATTTGGGGTAGGGTATGACTGTGACAAGGGGATAATTTCATTCTCAGTCAAAGCTTTGTGACTTCAGCTGCACCGCATTAGGTGTGGGTCATAAAATTTTGTGACACTCACTAGATGACAACACTGAGGAATGGAGTTATTAAATCTGTGAGTAAATGCGAAAATAATTATGAAAAAGGACAAAATTTGGTCCAGATTTCTGCAAGAGATAAATAAGATACAAATAGCATATTTATCATGATATGTACTTAGCAACTAATTTTAAAGANCCTTTTCATGTTTTTGGGGGGGTTTTTTTTTTTTTTTTAATTAAATAAAAAATAGGATTAACCATTCAAATCAGAGCCTACACATTCTCTGACTTGAATGGTGATTTTTTTTTTCCATTTACTTTGAAAAGAACAACCCAAAAACATAGACAGGATCTTTAAAATTGGTTATCAGAGCAAATGCTAAGTACATGTCATGATAAATATCTATTTTTACCTTATCTCTTACAGAAATCTGAACCGAAATTTATTTTTGTTCATTATTATTTTCAATTAATTTCCATTTACTCACAGACTTAATAACCTCCATTCCTCTAGTGCAATCCTCAAATGGTTTTAGACTTGATGTGATATGTGACACCCCCCAAAATTTTGTTCCGCCAGCACCCTTATGACGTATGATAAATGAATTAGTCAGAATGGTACAGTACAGCACATGCTAATTCTGCAATTGATTCAAGTGTAGTCACATTACAAAAATCATTAATAATAGTAGTAATCAAATCTTGACTTGGTGAGCTTGGTGGAAATGATGAATTATTTGATTTTATAGCTTGATTTGTTATTATAAATATGCTTGTATATTTTTCAAAATGTAGCTCCTTAACAATATTTCTTAAGCTTGACACTGATGTTTTTGTGTGAATATAAACTCTATGTTCATCTGCTATAGCAAATAATTGATCTTTTGTCAACCACTCAACTATATCTATCAAAGGAATATTAGCAATAATAAATGCTAATTTTGAATCAAATTCAGCAGCTACTAATGAAGAGCAATATTTTAAAAACTTGAATTTTTCACTTCCTTTATAATAAATAAATAAATTTATCTCATTGATATAAGGCTCTAATTCTTTATATAACTAGCTATATTTTCGCCCTTTTTTTATTTGAAATAGCCTCTCTAACTTGAATATGTGTATTTAATTTTATATCTTTTTTTTTACCTCTTTTGTAGCTCACATATTATGAATCAAATTATAACAAGATGATACAATCAATAAAAACATGGAATGATATATTTATATGTTTGCCCAAGTAATGTATGATACATATATTTATTGTATTGCACATGCTCAATACATAATCTTATACACATAATTTTTACATGTGAAGACATAGGAGATGCTGTATTCTATAAAAGTTAAAGATATATCACTTTCAATAGAATATTTTGAATCTGCATATGCATAGTAATTAGTGCACATTCTTGTTATGCAAGTTGTGATTAATATCATATAAATTATTTCTTTATATGTCTTTTCTTTATAAGCCTTTTGGTTTTACTTCTACATAGTCTTCTGACAGAGTGATAGTTTCAACCAATTTATGTGCTTTCTGCATTGGTAATTACAATATAATGTCCCTTTGAATAATTTAATGTGGCTTTTGCCTTTATTTATATGCTTTTTAGCATAATGAACAAAAATTAAATAAATAAAAATAAATAAAAAATACTAAAAACAATATCTAAATGTAGAGCATGTCAATAATCTCAAATTTAATTTACACAATATAGTAGACTCACCCAAAAG
>SGPL01000801.1:0-11558 GCA_004802705.1 Bondarzewia mesenterica
TATAGCCCCCACCCTCATCAGCAGCGGCACGTCACTGAGTTGGAATCGAACCAGCGCAGCACCTTCCTCACATAGATAACCCAATCGCGAAAGCACCGTAATCTCCGCGAATTCTCGACCACCCTACGCAATGTCCAGTCCATCACCCCCATCTCGGCGCGCATAACGCAACCTTGCACCTCATCACGTCCTAGTGTGGTATGAGTATAAGTATAGACACACGGGTGATAGATCGCGGTGCGTCCAAACCAAGTTCCGTCCCCGTCCCCCCAGCCCCGCACGAGGCAGGTCCACCTCCCCAAGAATCTTGGCGAAACCCTTATGAAGGGTCACACAAACTCACCCCATGACTTCGTCCCGTCCATCAATCAGTACGGGATGCACGGATGCACAAGTTCACCTGAGTGCTCTTTTTCGGGCGCGGCGCCTACACAGACTCTCGCAGACTCCTTCCCTCGCAGCAAGAAACAAGAACGACGAGAAGGGGATGAAGCACGAGGAGCAGGCCTAGCGGGCCAACGCGGAGTGTTCGCTCGCGCGTCTGTGCTGGATCCCCAGTGGGCGAACACGCGTCTCGAGGTCCACCCAGTCCTTCGAAAAAATTTGATTAGCGTGTCCATCCGGAGACCTCGAACTGACCGGCGCAATCCTAGGTTCCATATCCGCGACGCATCGCGGAACTTGTGTCCACAAATATATCCGCGAGCGAGGGACCCACACGTTATGTACCACATTGAGGCCCTCCGCAAAAGCCTAATCGAAAGCCCAGCCCGCCACGGTCCCCCTCTAAGTCTATTCATTGCCAGACTCCCCGCGTTAGGCTATTTCCTTGCCGCCACTGCCGACCCATTCATTGTCCGGCATGTACGTCTGCTAGGGCTTCCTCCAGCGCTTTATAGCACGGCGTTTCATCCCGTCATTGTTTACCTTGCACCAGACAAAGCAACGTGCCTGCGAAAGTTAGATGTTCAGCGTCTCCGTCTCATAGGTTTCGGAAGAAAGAGAAAGAATACGGCACGGTACCGAATTGCCCTCCCTCAAGAGGAGAGGCAAGGCTCTATCTCTCTCGGACGTCAGAGTTCCGGAGCGCAAGCGCACCACTGGCCTTCACTGCATGCCCCATCGTTTCCAGATAACCCGACTTACTTACCTCGTGCGCCCGCCAAAACCCGCTCAACGGCGTTTTCGCTTCCATCCGTCCACGCATGTGCACTGCAATCCCCATCCCCACACAGTGTCACACACATACACCCAAACGCCCCCTCTCTCCCGTGGATCCGAAACACCTACCCCCCTCCATCAAAGTCAAAAATTTCCCCAGCACGGAAGAAATACCACCATACTTAGAACCTCCAAGGTCCTCCGTTCACTGATCGGCATCTCGGGGCGTCCGCACGTTGGTTGAGCCCTCCCGGCATGGTATGGCATCCCAAAGACGACGACAAACGACTCAAGACCTGCTCAGATCCAGCCCAATCGGAATCGGAAAACTCACCCTGCACAGGCCCAACAAATCCTCTCAGCATCCCCCGGTCGAAGATCGCAGTCCCTCCGAGCCCATCCACCGCCACCGTCGTACCCATTGTCCCACCGCATCCGCAAAACCGGATAGCTTACACACCTGGCACCCCCTCCGCAACCACAGCGAACCCGACAAGACGCCGCCTTGATCCATCGATGCGTCACAATCGCCACACGTCGTAACAGAATAGGCTAGTAGGAGTCCGACAGCCCGCGCGCGCCGCGCGCCACAACCGTCATAGCGACTCGGAGTTGACAGCCTGCGCCGCGGCGACCATAAACTCGGAGTTGGAGTTCCTTGACACACCACTGGCTTTCTTTCTTTCTTATTTGATAGTCCGTCTCTGCACATCGTATTGAATTCAGACTCGCGGGCCCCTCGGATCAAAACCCACGCTTGTCCGCCAAACAACCTCTCGCGCAAGCTCAGCGCCGCACGCATATGTAAACGCAGTAAGTTCCTTTACATACGCGTTGCGTATCTCATTCAACAAGTTCACCGCCTCTCGCGGAGGCCGCGCAGGCAAGTCTGGTCGGCAGGGCGGAGTCGGGGTTGGCTGCACACTCAGGGCGGGCCCCTCACGACGGCGCTCGCTGGGACAAAAAACCGCACTGGCCCTCCGCGCTTTCTCTCTCCGCGACTGCCATAAACTCCCAGTCCCGCCCTCGCTGGTCCAGCGGAGCTTCTTGCCCCGCGGCCCGCCCGCGTCCCCCGACTCGGTTCCTTTCCACCCAACTTCCTTTCTTTCTAACTCACCCGCGACCTCCCCGCCTTCTTTTCCCCCTCCGTCGTGCAGTAGCCCACTATCATATATCATCGTTTACGTAGACCAATAGCCCAATCAATCGCTTTCCTCCGTCTCTGTTTGTCCGCACGAGCGCACATCACTTCATGCGTGTACGTATGGATCCCGAAATGACATCCGCACTCAGCGTCTGATTTTTTTTGAATCAAACTCAAACACACGTCACTGGTCTCTCTCACACGACGAGTCCTAACACCGAGAATGATTCTTACATCTTCGAGCACCATAAGGTGCACGTAGATACGCAGATAACGAAGATGCAAATTCCATATACAAGCCAAATCAGTCAGTACACATGAGACACGATAATCCGAGGTATGAATGCGGAAAACGGGGCGGAGAGTATTCGACACGAGGGATCTACAATTACACGATTTACAAACCAAGCGAACATATTCGTCATCGTTCAAGTTCAATGATCAGACGGCCCCACGAGTCCGTCACCGTTCCTGCCACCACTGCCGTCCGTCTGATCGTCGCGCCTGCTCCCCATGTGCATCCCACTGCCAGATCCACCCTCCATGTTGGGCCCTCCAGCCGAGGGCGGCTTTTGATACATCGGCGGGTAACCGTACGGCGGTCCTGGCATGGGCATCTGGCCATCCGGGCGCGGGTGCATCATGTACGGCGGGGGATACGGCTGCGCGTACGGCGACATGAACGGCGCCGGGTAAAACTGCGAGTGAGGAGGCGGGTAACCCACGTTCTCGGCGTCTTGACCGTTGCCAGGAGGCGCGTGCGGGACGGGCGTAAAGTAGAAACCAGGGGAGTAATACGACTCTCCTGGTTTGGAGGGAGGGACGGGATAGGGAGGATAAAAGCCTGGCGGCGGGTACCCTACGGGTGGCATGTAAGGCATCGGTGGACCGGCATTTCCTGGTTGAACTCCCGGTGGCATGGGCATGCCCTGTTGCACGGGCTCCTCAAGCTGCTCATCGGGGGAAGCTTCTGCGCGACCTGTGCATGATGATTTACTCTCGCGAGAGAGAATGAACAGAGAGAAGACTCACCCTTTCCATCGCGCTTCTTGTAAGGGCCGCGCTTGATACCCTTTTTGCGCTCCTTGCGCTGAGAGTCGACGCACTCCTCGCCGATGCCGTACTTGACGCAGCGGAGGCAGGGGCGCGCGTCGTCGCACTTCTTGCAGGCCTTTTGGCAGTTAGTGCAGGCGTTCTTGACCTGCCTGCGCTTGGAGCGAATCTGGGGGTGGGTGGGTACCATACCGGGCGCGAAGGGGTACATGTGCATGGGCATGCCGGGGTAGGAGATAGGGTGCATGGTCATGGAGGGCTGAACGGAGGTGGCGGAGGGGGAAGGTTCATTAACGTTGGTGTTGTTGCATTCCTCATCGGCCTCGCCAGACTGGGCACGAACGGAAGACATGGTGGAGATGGGAATCGGAGGGACGGGGGATGAAAGAAGAGACGGTGGGCGAAGGGCGGAGAGGTGCGAAAGATGACGCTGAGGACGGCAGGTGGACACGTGTTGCAACCTGGGCGTCTAAACGGAAGCGACTCTGGGGAAAGTGAGAGCAAGGAATTGATATCGCACGGACGAAATGAAAGCACCTGGAAAGAAAGTGAGCAAACGACGACGAGGACATGTTGGTACGGGGGGAAGAGACGTACCGGACTTTTCGCTGAGATGGCGGAGAGCGGAGAGGCGGGATACAAAGGGAGGGAAAGAGACTGGACGCGGGGGCTGAATGTCTTGCGGGCTCCTTTTCAACCCCACGGCCGTCCGGTGCCCGGGTCCTCGACTCCATATTTTTCATTCTCCGCTCGAATGTATTTCCGTGATAGCACGCGGTCCCTGGACCCGCAGACTCTGTTTCACAGTAGCCGAGCGCCTCTCCTCGTTGGGTCGCAACTGCAGCGAATCTTCAAACGTAATGGGCCCGTGGTATGTTAGATTCTCGGATTCGACCAACATCCCGCCGTGTTCCTCGCAATCCTGTCTGACTCGCGCGGAGATTAGCCAATGTATAAGGACTTGTGCCACACGGACGAAACGTGTGCGCGTGCCCGCTGAAAGGCAGCTCCTTGTGCCGCCCGTCGCCCATCAGCAACCAAATGAACGCTGCTCGTATGNACAGACGCGCGTTGAANGAACTTTTGAACGTGAACGCGCGCGGGTGGTTGGGCCAGTCGAGCCCGGCAAGAGTTGAGCCACAGCCAAATCGGGCCAAACAACGACACGAGGGTGCTCGTGCATGGGCGCACCGTCCATCAACACCATCCCGCACTCGCAGCCCGTTCGACGAGCTCGCCGTGGTGCTCGCTCTATCTATCTTGTCCATCGATTGTCCATTCAAAATTCTTTGACTCTTCTCTTCGTTTTCTTCTATTATTTTTCTCTTTTTTTTCGTCTCTCTTTGCCCATCCTGTTCCCTTTGATCTTTCTTAGTTCGCTCCATGTTCGCCCCCTCCTCTTCCCACACCTCATCTCTGCCTCATGACAAGGCCCATTCCAAGAAGAAGGAAAGACCTCCTGCTCTCGAGATAATCGATCCTTCTGGTGCCGACATTGCACAGCCAGATCACGATCATTATGAGGTTTCCAAACAACACGTCGAAAAGGTGATTTTGTTATGCCATCATCTACTTTCCTTTCTCGTCGTTGACGCCGACCACAGCAACGAACGAACACATCGTCCACCGAGGACATTTCCGCCCAAGCCACCGACATCACCCGCTCGTCATCTGCCACATCGTCCCTGGATCCCTATTACTTCAGTGTAGTGTCTCCTTCAGGCTCGCCAATCCCGCCCGTGCCCGATGTTTACTATCACTCCAAAACGCCAGAGACGCGTTACGTCCTCGAACCAGCGACGCCTGTTAGGGATCCCGCGTCCATCGACAGGAGGGGTTTGCACGGCCTGGGGGAGTTGGCGACACCGCGTTGGACGTCGCGGTTAGAGCGCAATCATAGTCTCGAGTTTGAAGGTCACATTGAGCTGGATGGGGTACTGGAAGAGGGTGAGCAGCAGCTCGACGAGGACGGGGAAGAGGATCCCCCGGATAGTCCTTGGACTATTGAAGCCGTTGATGGTGAGGCCGAGGGAGGTGACGCGGTAAGTTCTTCGCTGGATGCCGCACACTGTCTCGTGTTGCTGACCATTCTTTGTAGCCTGCCGAAGTTCATACGCTTCCCAAGGCGATTCGAGCGCGTCCGTCCGTCACCGAGGAAAGTGGTGGCGAGGAGATCCTGTACCCTCGTCATCGCCATTCGGACACCCACAAACCTTCAATTCTGGCTCCGGCCCTGGTTCCTCAGACGCCCTCGAAATCGTCTTCCTTCGCCGGTCATAGCTCTATCAACGCGCCACCCAGCGCGTTCCTGACGCCCTTGCACAAGGCCAAGAAGCGCACCTCGGACGAGTTTGAGCTTGACCAATCTGGTACACTCATCAAGAAGCACCAACGTACCCCATCTGGTTCTGTCGCAGACAAAGCGAAAGATGAGAAGATTTCAGCTCGCAAACATCGCAGTCTTGGTCTTGGTGTGGGCATCCCATCTTCGTCTTCTCGGGACAAAGGCAAAGAACGTCGTCGGGACACCGTTGCTGCCGGAGCTGTTTCCAAGTCTGAGAGACACGCGAGGCATGCTTCTGCCAGCTCGTCTTCTTCAAGCCATGGGGAGTCGCACCACCCCCGACGTATTCTCACGACCGACTTCTCTCACCTCCCACCTTCGCCATCATCGTCCTCCATTCAACAATTCCTTCGCCACACCGGCAGCAACGGCGCCATCGCGCCAACTCCTTCGTACTCTTCTCTGAAGGAATCGCAGGCCCATCACTCGCCCAACGTCGCGCAGTCGTTACTTCGTGGAACGCAGGAGGGTTGGTCTGGGTTGGATGATCAAGCGACAGAGGAGGCGCTCCGCAAGCTGGACGGCCTCTCTGGCAAGACAGCCGCGCGGAAGCGTGGAAGTGTTGGTAGCGTTCGTCCTGGCAGCTCGAGCCGGCCAGGAACGCCGGCGAAAACTACAACGCAATGGGAAGGTGTGGGGTTGGATGGTGCGAAGCTCGTACGACGAGATAGCGCGCGGGATAGCGTCGTGTCTAAGGACAAAGATCAAGCGCCCACTGGTCACCCGTCATTGGGTCTGGGTCTTACTCTCGGTGATGCCGCGATCAGCGCGGGCGAGCTTGGTGGTAGTGCTATTGGCAGTAGTGACGAGACTCAGCTTAGTTCTCCTGCACAAGAGAAGCCTAAGAAGTCTGCTGCTGGAGCTCGGTTGAGCTTCACGAGTAAACGTGGGTCTGCCTCTTCGACCACGTACGCCAGCACTCCAACGACGAGCTCTCGAGATTCTGGTTCGCTTTCAACCGCGACTAGTTTGACATCTGTGTCTGCTCAGTCTGGGAGACATTCGACCTTAAAGACGGGGCGAAACAGTGGCGGCAGCGACATTTCGAATTCTATAGCGGGCGATCCAGTTGCCAAGGATCGTGCAGCATCCCTCGTGGGCGGCGAGCTGTCAGATGGTGGAGAGCTTGTGCCTCCTGTGCCGCCTTTGCCCAAGGACTTGTCTACTTACCGTTCTCCGCCTCATTCGGCGGCCAGCACCAAGTTCCCCACGGAAGGTTTGGAGGGTAAAGACAAGGACAAACCATTCACAGAGGACGAACTTGATCGCACTTTACCCATCGACGTGCCTCCAGCGACAACCATTTCTCAAGCGGCTTCGCCCACACCTCAAACAGACGCTTCGGGCCATAATCGTGTTCAGGGCTACATATCTGCGACAGCACCAGCAATGCTCAAGACACCGTCCAAAAAATGGAGCTTCACCAATGCGCTCGGCATGAAACTGTCCGGCTCGCCTTCCTCCCCATCCGTCCGAGACCACACTGGGGCGAAGGGCTCTCCTCTGGGACTGAGCCCGCGTTCCGCCACATTTGGACAAATCAATCGCAGGTCGGAATCCAAGGATCGCAACGACGCGTGGTCACCAAATCAACCCGAGGCAATGACATCGGCAGCTTCTCTCGCGTCGATGTCTTCTTTGTCCTCGGTCCACGCCCTCTCGCCCTCGTCGTCAGTACTTCTTTCTGTTCCAGAGCAGCTTCAGCCTCCTGATCGTCTTACCTCCAGACGCCCTGGGACCGCGTCGAGTGCGAATCAATCCAACTCGTTGGGAGCCCAGCGGACGCCCCTGAGTCCAGCCAGCTCGATGCGCCGCGGGTCGTCGAAGCGCCTGACGCCGTCGTCGATTCCCTTCTTCCGTCGCTCGTCGTCTCAGTCCGTACAGCTCAATGCCTCCACCTCGGCTCAGCCATCGACCTCGCCGACGACGACGACAATGAGCAATCACTTGATGCCACCGCCGCAGAACAGTGCCTCTCCCATTGACTCGAGCCTGTCCACGCCCTCTGTCAGCAACTCTGCACACAAAAAGACGTCGATGCTCAGCTTGGGTTCGCTCTTGAAGGGCTCAAGTTCGAGAAGGAACTTGCAGGGAGATAAGAGCGACGGCAAGAGTGGCAAGGAGAGCACACGTGGTAGGGACACGGACAAGGAGAAGGCGGAGAGGCCAAAGAAGGATGGCGAGGGCAGGATCTCAGTTCTGATGGGCAGGCGGCGTGGCAAGGTGTGTCCACAGCCCACAGCCCTTGGCCTGACATAAAGCTGACCCCAACTCTCAGACATTGTCCTCCACTGACCAGAAGAAGGTGCAGCCCGTGAGTATGCCCCCTATGCAGATCAGTGCGTTGCCGCCGGCAACTGCTCAACGAGTTGCCAATCTTAAGGCTGGTTCGTCGTCTGCCGGTTCCTCCGTGGCACGCAGCACCACCATCTCCTCGCGAGCCACGTCTCAGACGATCAGCTCGATGCAGAGGCAGTCGGATGCGTCTCTGAGGAACCGCAGCCAATTGCCCACAATTGCTGGCTCGCCTTCGGTCGGGACCGCAGGCAGTAGCAATCTATCTATTTCCAGGGAAGGCAGAGATCCTCTTTCTTCGTCCCTCAATGCATCAACCTCCAATCCAAAGGAGACTCCCACGAAGATCCCCCGCATCAACAGCCGTACCTCAACCGTGACATCACCCGCGCTCAAGGGATCCGCCTCCAGTTCAGCCACCATGACAAACCGAAGGGCAAGCATAAACGCGAGCGGTCTCGTGGCGCCCAGCACGGAACCGTCTCCGTCGCCCGCTGGGTCCACGAACGAGTTTGGCGTGTTGGAGAACGGCGAGACGTCCAAGGGGACACTCACCGCCACCGTGCAAAGGCAATCGATCCGCGCGTCACCTTCGTCGAACGGCACTGTATCCCGACAAGCCTCTGGCCTTGCATCCTCGTCAGTGTCGGGCATCCCTCGGAAGGGCAATCGCGACTCGATCTCGTTCACTGGTCTCCGCAAGTCCTCGACCGGCTCCGTCGCCTCGTTGACCTCGGCGGCACCTACCGAGACACAGCATCGGTTCTCTGCCCTCTCGCCCTCTAAGCTCAAGCTTCTCAGTCCGAAGGTTTCTTTGCCTCATTCTCGTAGCACCAATGCAGCATCCAACCTCCATCATGCGATTGGAACCCCTTCCTCAAGCCGGCAATCCTTATCAACACCGTCGCCGTCGCCGACTGCTGTGGACGAGGAGGAGCTGTTGGGTGACGAGGAGATGATGCATTACATCAAGCGTCAGCAGCAGAAGAAGTTGTCGCACGGTGCCACTCAGGAGGAGTTGGATGAGATGCTTCGTTTTCCAGAACCCTTGCCTCCTGTCTCACCCTCCACTCCGACGGGTGAGTCGATCGTTTTTACTTTCTTGAGTCTCTTTGTTCTCACTCTTTGGAAACGATCGTTCGCAGTTATTCTCAAGAGCAGCCAGCGACACCAACTTTCCGAGTACGAACGAAAAGAGATCTCGGAATACGCGTCCGTGTATTGCTTTGGTGCCAACAGCGAGAAGAAGCCGGCTCATCCCGACAGGACGACGAACAACTTTGGGTATGACGATGAGCGGGGAGACTATTTGGTCGTCGACCATGATCACCTGGCTTATCGCTACGAGATCATGGGCACATTGGGCAAGGGCTCCTTTGGTCAGGTGTTGAGCTGCCGCGACCACTGCACTGGCGAGTCGGTGGCTATCAAGATCATCCGAAACAAGAAGCGCTTCCACCACCAAGCTCTCGTGGAGATTAAGATTTTGGACAATCTACGGAAATGGGTATGCTTTCATATTCGGCGCGCACGATTCCGTTCTCACGCACGTATCTGTATAGGACGCGGAAGAGAAACATCATGTTATCAGGATGACGGAGCACTTCTACTTCCGAGGCCATCTCTGCATCGCCATGGAGCTTTTGAGCATCAATCTCTACGAGCTCATCAAGGCTAACAATTTCGTCGGGTTTACGACAGCGCTGATTCGTCGATTCACGAGCCAGATGCTGACTGCACTTTCATTGATGCGACATCACCGCATTGTACATTGTGATTTGAAACCAGAGGTATGTCAATCTCTGAGTTATCCTTCGTTGTTGTAGATGTTCATCCATCGCTATGTTTCAGAACGTTCTTTTACGACACCCTGCGAAGAGCGCCATCAAGGTCATCGATTTTGGTAGCAGCTGCTTTGAACATGAGAAAAGTACGTGGTCGAAATGACATCAACACGACACTCCTCTCATTCGTCCCGCAGTCTATACTTATATCCAGAGTCGGTTTTATCGATCCCCCGAGGTTATTATGGGCATGAACTATCATATGGCGATTGACATGTGGAGTCTGGGATGCATTCTTGCCGAGCTGCACACTGGCTATCCTATCTTCCCCGGCGAGAACGAGCAGGAACAGCTGGCCTGCATAATGGAAGTGCTGGGAGTTCCGGACAAGGACTTTGTCAATCGGAGTTCGCGGAAGAGACTCTTCTTTGGTAAGCATCTCCGATCGTGTTGTAAACTTCATGAATCTTAGGGACTATCATCTAGATTCGACTGGTGCCCCACGGCCTGTCGTCAACTCAAAGGGACGCAGAAGGCGTCCAGGGACCAAGACACTTGCTCAAGCTATGCGGTGCGATGACGAGCTTTTCATTGACTTCGTCGCCAAGTGTCTCGTCTGGGACCCGGAGCGACGCATTAAGCCCCAGAACGCGATGCGGCATCCGTTCCTCACAGCCGGGCGCCGCCCAAAGATGACCACACCCGCACCTGGGACAGCGAAGGCGCTCCTCGCCTCCGCATCGAACCTGTCGACCCGTCACAAGCCCACAGAGACACCGAAGAAGTCGCAAATCAGCGCCCCAACTCCCCTGACCGCTCGCTTGGGCCGGACGACCAACGCCGTGCCCACCACGCCCAGTGGCTCTACATCAATGCACACCCTCGGGTCTGCGAGATCCTACCGAACGTCTCAAACTCAGGCCATGTCTTCTTATCATTCCAGCCGGACACTGAACGGATTTGCCGTACGTGCTCCCTCTTCCCTTCCTCTCCTCATTCTCATGACTTCTGTTATCGCAGACGACTTCGAGCAAGTGAACTAGACGTTCACGACTTCTCGTTATATATTACTCTTATGACCACTCTTGATCGTACATTTTAGATTGAGTATTACATCCCGCAAAACGCATGCTGGCCCTTCATACCCACGCCCTTGGTCCGCTGTACTTTACCCCCATTACATGCTCTGATTGTCTTTTTGTTGTTCTCCGGTCTTTCTCTTTTTTTTCTTCACCTGCACATCGTCGTAATCCGTCGCGCATCACCCTGCAATATAATATTCACATCATCTAGCGGCACGTCCAATGTTCAATCTCAATGTCATGTGTCTTGCATGATCTTGGAGACCAGAGGAAATGATTTTGAAACCCTTAGCGGTTACGAGTACATACTGTACAATATGGGACGCTGCAGATATTACGAAGGTACAAATAGGATGATGAGGGTATACAACTTGTTCGTGCTCGTTCAAATGTCATATCTCAACGTCGTTGGCATCGTCAAGGCACCTCAACTTGAGCATCACATCGCTCCCTGCAGCAAATAAAAATTAAGATCAATATCACAGGGGAGTTGAAGAACTCACCCCATCCTTCTAAGGAATACAAATTGAGGGAACCGCCAAAATACCTGTACCAAACGCATCAGCACGAACACAAAAAAAAGGGACGCAAACACCGATGACAGACCGCGCGTAAAGCCTGCTCATGGGCAACCCGAATCCAAGCCCAGCGATGGTGCCCATGCCCGTCTGAACGCCCTTCATCGTCATCTCCCC
>SGPL01000802.1:0-11523 GCA_004802705.1 Bondarzewia mesenterica
GGACTACCAATCGCGCAGAAATCCCACCGTCCGACGGTATTGAGGAGGCTGAAGCTAGTCAGCGGCAGGAAGAAGACGCAGTCGTCGATGACGATGAAGAGGAAGAGCAACCGCGTCGCAGTATCAAAACAAAATCCAAGAAAACCCCTGTCAAGGAAGAGCGGACCGGGCGTGATCCCGACCCCGAAGATGATGATGACGACGATGACGAAGACGGAGAGGGGGTCGTGGTCTTTGACGAGGAGAACTTTGGCAACCACCCGCTCAATAAGAGCGATGGACAGAAACTGCAAGGCATGGCGTCTGACTGGAGGATGATTGAGAAGAACCTTCGCGATACCGCGTTCACGCTCCTGAACGACGTCGCGAGTGCTGTTGCGGAGGTTGAGGACGACGAGGACACAGAGAAGGTGCGAATGGTCTCGGCCGTATTGTTGTGTTTTCCTTGTTTTACTCATGCACATCTGGACGTTTCGCGATCAGGAGCTCACGCGCCTTGACCTGATGATGAGGGAAATCGTCGACATTGATGTCGAAATTCTCGCCCATGAGGAGACGCTCGGCGGTCTGCACCAGCAGATCCACCGGGGAGAACAGATAGTGTGTGAATTCTTTCTTATATGCACACCATCTGCTGAGACTCTGTACCCAGTCCGACGTGCTCGAACGCTATGAAAAGGGCGTGCAGGAAAAACAGGATGCATACGGAACGAAAACGTCCCGTCAGAAGTACGCAAGGAATCAGCAGTACGCCGATTTTCGACAGGCGATATACGTGCGTATTGTCAATGCTCCGAGCGCTATATTCTAACCGTCGCATAGGAGGTGCAACATCCGGATGAAGCCATGCCGCCAATCGTAGACTTCCTCCCTCACGGTTGGTTGCTGGCCTTACGGTCTCTCGAATGATTTACTGATGGCGAGTTACAGAGGATGGTGACGATAGCGATGACGATGACGATATCCAAGTTGGAGGTGTCATGCAAGACTTCAAATGTCCCATAACATTGACGCCCCTCGTTGATCCTCTCACCTGGTGCGCAAACACTGGCTCAGGCTGCTATCTTTATTATAATGACCATGTTTGTGACCTTGTCTACAGCAACGTATGCGCGCATAGCTTCTCTGCCAAGCCATCCGCCAATTGCTCGGTCCTAATAAATATACGAAGAAGATGTGCCCTGCGGCCGGATGCAACAAGATGATCTCTTTAAATGACCTGCACCCGGACAAGGACCTCGAGCGGAAGGTGAAGAAGGCACAACACAGGGCACGCCAACGAGAGGAGGACAGCGACGAGGAAGAGGTCGTGGAGTAATCCGAGTCGTGAGTAGATAAAGTATTCTCTGTCGGACAATATCATTACTAGCTCTGTAATCTCGCAGCCAAGTTTACTACCGTTCTATTTATTTATTCTTCTCATAACTTAGGCCAAACGCTGCTGCAATTCATAGGTGGATTTCAAGCTTCGAGGTTCCGCTTTTGGACATCCACTTTCCATATTTGTGGTCCAAGTTCAGGATCTAAGCTTGGTTCGGCTCGCTGGTGAGATACTAATATACTCCAATGCCACCACTTCTCTCTCTTTTCCCCAACCAGCCCGTCTGGCCCTCCGTGGAGTATCACATCTTCTAATCCTCCACGGTCCCTACGCACTACGATCCTTCTACTATTATATCTATATCTTTTTCTGCATCCATACGTGATGGCCGTCATCGTTTCATACCCGACTCCGCGCACGCCTCCACGGTACAAGACCGTGCACGAACCACCCTCGCCCCTCGCACGCTACAGCCGCCATCTCCCGCTCGCCATGCCCTCCCTTCTCGCCTGGAAAGAGGCTTGCAAGGCAAGTTAACCACGCACACATACGCCTTCCTACCTCTAATCCCCCCTCGAACGCAGACCTTTGCAGCACTCGAAGGCTCGCCCTCCCTCCCCTCCTTCCGCTCGTCGGACTCGCCTGCGGTCCCCAAGGGCGTAGGCAACGCTGGTAGCGGCGTGAAGCGCAAGCTGAATGACCGGGAGGCCGAGCTGTCATTGCCGAGCGAGGGGGACCCGTTCTTGCAGTGCGTGCTTGAGGCGGGCCGTAACTGCAAGCGTGCGCGGGCGAACCGTGCGTTGAAGCGCGGCGTGCTTATGAAGGCGGAGGGTCAGAGGGCGGTGATGAAGAGGAGGAGGCAGAGTTGTGCGTGAGTTGTCAGGCGTGACAGGATGTTTTCTTTCTTTCTTTCTAGAGAGCGCACGCATGTGAGGAGGGCTTGATAGGGCTTGGTCTCGGAGAGGTATTTCTGTAGACCAAGTGTTGATTCGAAGTATGGGTATGTTCGACGTATGTTTCTTGTGTGGCCAAATAAGATAAACATAATTATCATTCACCTGGGAAACCCAGATGTCGAGTTTTGACAGGCTCGAACAACTCAACAACTCGACAACTTGACAAGGCATTAGCGGCCCGGTCCCCGAGAGCTTCGCCGTGGCGACGCTCGGAACCTGTTGTCACCGGGGACGACGTTAATATTTTGATGTTCGGACTCCGCGAACCACTGGTTGCAAATCGCCCTTTTGCAAGTTTCGGTACCCCCACCACCGAAAACGAGTTCAATTTGGTATCTACACCGCATGCCCGTCGACGATGATCTTATGAGCAATCCTAATACACCTTTCCTGAGGTTTGGTCAAACCAATTCGTCCTCATGTCTCCCCATGCCTCCTCGTGCACATGGCTCACGCACCACGGGGTTGACCGACAACCTTTCAGTGCGGGCCGGATTTCGAATATCACCCCAGCGTTTTGTTCTTCTCTGCATTATTTTTTTACTTGTGAATCGCCGATGGCCGCATGCAAGCCAAGTCATCGTGTATCCGGGGAACACATAAGCGAACGCGTGTTCCACATGGTGACTCGTCGCGCTTCGACTCGTTCTCCGCGTTGCCTTTGCTCGCACAAAGTACCTACAGTTACCGCGGAATGCCTGAGTCTGTAGGCCATGTTTCTCAGGTTCAGGCTACGGCGATGCCACCTCAGGACGTGGACGTCAAAGAGGAACTTGCGTCGGCGAAGCAGGATAGTGCAGCGCCAGGCCAATCATGGAGAAATGACCAGCAGCAGGTTTTGCCACACAACAACCTCCCCCTCGTTTTCTGCTCTTTGATGTTGACTGTGTTCTTGGTACGCTCATTCGCATTCGATTTTTCTTTCTAAACAAGACGTTTGACTCGACTTGTCGGGTCGTCTAGGCTGCTTTGGACCAAACCATGTTCGTCCCACGCTGTTCAACCCGTGCGGAATTATAAAACGTTGCTTATTTTTTTTTCTAGCGTAGCCACTGCCCTGCCGACCATGGTCGCTGATCTGGGAGGTGGCCGAAATTATTCTTGGGTTGGCAGGTAAATACGATCAGCCCCTTCAGTGCCCAATCCCAGTATTGAAATCCTCACCTGATGACTTTCCACTTTAGCGCTTACCTGCTGGCCTCTGCCGCGCTGGGCCCACTCTATGGCAAACTCGCAGATATCGTCGGCCGCAAGTTCGTCCTGTATCCCGTAATCATCATCTTTCTGGTAAGTGGCGTATGTACGTCGCTCTTTACCCACGATAGAACTCGTTCACGACGTTGTGGGGCGTGCAGATCGGCTCTGCGTTGTGCGGGGCTGCGCAAAATATGACATGGCTGATTGTCTCGCGAGCCATTCAAGGCATTGGGGGTGGCGGTGCGTATTGTTTTGTTGTCCTGATTGCCATTTTTTTCTCGAGTCTTTTGTGATTGAAGGAATCGTGTGCCATGCAGGCATCAATCAGTTGGTCCAGATCGTCATTGGTGATATCGTCTCATTGGAAGAGTGAGTTTCTATTTTAGGTCATAGCTTCTGGTGGAGTTTGTCTCGTTCTGATGATTTGACAGTCGAGGGAAATATGGAGGTTATATAGGCTCATCCTGGGGGATTGCATCGTAAGTGCAGGCTGGTCTTCATTCGACAGATGCAATCTCATCCGTGATTTAGCATTATCGGCCCGCTTGTTGGAGGCGTAAGTTGCTTATCTTCTCCATTTCACGTTGATTTGCAAGACTTTTTTGTTGGCTTGTAGGCTTTCACAGACCACGTATCATGGAGATGGTACGCTATTTGTTTGACCCTTTTAGTATTTATTTATAGACTGAACGTTAGAACAGGTGCTTCTGGGTGAACCTGTGCGCTCTCATCTCTAGTCCGGAGTCTTCAACTGACAGGATTCGTATGCAGGCCGACAGGAGGGGTAGCAGTCGCCCTGCTATTTTTCACTCTTAACCTGAACCCGCACCGCGGCAAACCCTTCCGCGAGCACGTCAGGGAATTCGACTTCTTCGGTTTGTTTTTGCTTATTGCCGGAGTCATCTGTCTCCTACTCGGATTCAACCAGAGTGAGACGAGCTGTAAGTCCGATCGGCTCCTGACGTTGAGCGATATGTGTTTATGCTATGCTCTGAATGTCACTGACTTTTTGACGGTAGGGAGGTCGCCAGCTACTATTGTCCTCTTGATCGTTGGTTTCGTGGTTTTGATCTCTGCTGGGCTCTGGGAAGTGCACACGAAAATGTCACCCATCATCCCTCCTCGACTGTTCAAAGTGAGTGAGCTTCCTACTCTTCTCACCGAAATTATTAATTATTTGACAACATTTCCGTACAAGACAAGGACAACTGCGATAATTCTAGTCACTAGTAGCCTACACTCACTAACCTTCTTCACTGGTAACTCTGACTCTCAATATTTCTTTTGTCCGCATCATCTGATCGTCGGGTGGCCATTGCAGGTGCTTTCTATCTACCTTTGTATTATCAGGTTCTGGGAGCGTCAGCTACGAAGGCTGGTCTCCAGTAGGATATTGAGTTCTCCTTGGCCGCAAAGCATCACGCTGACGCTGTAAATTTCAGGATGCTCACGTTCTCGCTATCATCCTCCATTATGTCAGGAATCGCAGGCTACGCGGTCGCGCCTCTGGGCGATTTCAGACCTTTGATATGGTTCTCTTTCGTGCGGCACTCCTCCATTCTCTCCATCACGTTTCATTTCCCTTGCTGATATACAGTTTTCAGTTTGTTATGACCTTAGGTTACGGTTTGATGATCATGCTCGACGAAAAATCCACCATGTGCGCATCTTTTCATCATTTCGCAGGAAACGCACGCACTCCCACTGAGCTCGATGCTTAGTGCCGTGCAAGAAGTATACCCTCTCATAGCCGGGATCGGTCTTGGCGGCCTATTCCAGGTACCTCTCATCGGCATGCAAGCTGCCATGCCCGTGAAAGACATGGCGACCAGTACTGCTACTATGATGTTTGTCCGGTAAACTCGTTTTCTTCATTCGTTCTATTTTTCTTCTTAAATCAGTGATCCATGCGAACAGGCTCTTGGGTTCCACGATCGGCGTCTCCGTAGGCCAAGCCATCTGGTCGTCGGTGCGTAGAACCTCGACGCAAAATCGTTAGCCTTCATCTAAGCCCTATGGCGCACCTTTATAAAATCAATAGGAACTCAGCAAGCGAATCTCTAAACTACCCGCTTTCGAATTGGGCGCGAGCGGCGCCACGCTGGCCGATAGTGTTAGGCAGCTCAAAAATATACAGGTCAGTCAAACACATATTTTCCCATTTCATCGTTCTCGCCTTACATCTGAGCGTGCTAACATCGAACAGCCTGATTCCCTACGCCAACAAGTCTTGCACGCGTACACGAAGAGCCTCTCGACCATTTGGATAGTCGGCACGCCACTCCTCGGCGCGTGCTGCATCATGGGTTCGCACAGGCTCCCTCCCTTCATCCCTCCCATCCTCTTCATTGACTGTCTGAATGATCGCGACGCAGTACTGTTCCTGAAAAAAGTACGACTTGAAGCGGACGGTCGTGCGCACTCCCAAAAAAAGGCGGGCCACCTTCCCCGCCGGATCTGGAGGGCGGCACGGGTGACAGGACGCCCGTCGGCGGGGAGAAGGCACGAGTCGACGAGAAGGAAGTACTAGCTTCGGAGCCTTGAGTTGAAGAGTGGACGGGTCGATTAGATTTCTGCAAGATTGTTGAAGAGAGGTTTGTTATAAGCATAAATGAGCGTTATCCCCCCCGTCCTTTCATCCTGTAGCGCAGTGCGTGCCGGTAAGTTACAGGACTGAGAGGCATGGACCGAGGCTATTCAAGTTCTTGGTAGGTTCCATTTTCGGATATGACGCTGCAACCACACATGTTCTGTTGTTTTTATTTTGTGATTTTTCAGACCGGGGAGCTTGATCACACCCATATGAACACAGGTCGAATTCAGAGATTCTCTTGAAATCCTATCTGAGAGTTTCGTGGAAGACACATGTGTGCCGCTGATTGCGGCCGGCATTTGCCGGCCGCAGGCCCAATGCTCGGATTGGAGGGGGCCTTGAGCTCATTAGTCACATGTCACACCATGTCCTCAATGTCCACATCCACATCAAATGTTGCCGGGATTCCCCCCGGCTCTCTGGCATCAGATAATTCTGGCAATGTAGAGAAGAAAGTCATCAAAAGTGACAGCCTTTGGCTGGACGACGGCAATATTATCGTACGAACGACCTCTGCCGACGCTTACACCCTCTACAAAGTACACAAGTCGATATTGTCTCTCCATTCGCCTGTCTTTCGAGGGCTTTTTGACTTGCCTCAGGGTAATTTTCACGCCGCCTCAGAGCACTTTGAAGGAATACCTGTCATGGACTTGCCTGACGCTCCTGACGATGTTGACGACTTCCTCAAGGCACTGTATCTCCCAATGTAAGTCACGCGGAGAACTTCACATTTGTACATGGAATTATTGATGCAGATATATGTGTCACTCAGGGAGCCTTTTCGGTGTAATGAGCCGCAGACCGATCACGATCTTTGTCGGATTCCGGACAGGGTATCTGGACCACTTCGCCTCGCCACCAAGTATGAAGTCCATAGCCTTCGACAGATTCTCAAACGCGCTCTCGAGAAGATTTGGCCTAGCCTGTACAGTGAGCGGAAAGATCTGATGAAACGATATGACAATTTGCGCATGTATAATCTCGACAACTATGATGACGAGAGTGTGGAGGAGGTCTATCCAGATCCGGGTGAGTGTCGATACATTGATGCCCTTCTCGGTGCGTTCGAACTTGCTTCCCAACAGCGAAAGCCATCCGTCTCGCAAAGGACCTGAACATACCAGACATCCTGCCGTCGGCGTTCTACGATCTCATGTGTGCTTATGAGGAGGACTCCGGCGAACGCATGATCACCGTTTCAGACCTCACCGCGGACGACTTCCATCGGCTCCACAGTGGTCGAGTCGCTTTGCAAAAGTCAATGCGCAGTTTTGTCACCAAATTGATCGACACAACCCTTCCCGAGCTGCAGAAGCTTGGAAACGCATGTGAAGCCCCTGTTACAGGGAACGTTCTTGAGCAGTGGCCCTGCAGACCTCATTTACAGGACTGGTGGGGAGACGTTTCAAAAGATAATGACTTCGCCGCCGATCCTATCTATTGGCTGAGTACAGGATACTCCAAAAAACCACTCCCACCAGCTCTGTGCAAAAGGTGTAAATGGTTAATTGAACACGCCATCGACCGTGAGGGGCATAGAATGTGGACCGATCTCAAAAAATCCTTCGATCTGGTCAGTGCCTTACAGTGCTCCTCGTTCTCCGTGCTCATATCGTCTGTGCTAGCAGAAGGTAGTATCCCCTCACTGGGGAGAAGACCTGGATCCGACCGAATGATGTTATGATTTCTCCCTGATTTCTCCATACATCACTGTGAGCCTTGAGGGGCTTCAAGATAAAGCTGATTGAGGCCGTCCAATGACTGATGAGGATTGGTTGGACATGAGTTAGGCTGAGTGCGTACGCATGCGATCCGGTCTCGATATTATACTACATGCAGAACGGAGAATGAGAATCCAGTTCACAATTGTTCATTTGCCTTGACTTGCCGTCTTTCGGAGTCAAAAGGTGTGATGAGAGCAAGACGTCTGAGTCTATTGCGGCTTGCCACATTGGGCGTGTCATGATGCTGAGTTTGGAATTGGATGACGGCTTTGCGTGACTGCGCGAGTACTGGTACTTTGCTTTACTTTTGCTATGGAGGCCCTCTTCTTCAATGTACGTCTCTCGCTCTGCTAGCATGCGTCCATAGGAGCGTCATTGACACAGCGTTTCGTTCGTGTTTGCGTTTGCCATGGCGCATGCAGGTCGATTCGGGCTTCTTGGAAGGGATCGTGAGGGGGTACAAGGCCGGCATCCTCACGCAGGGACATTACGCCAACTTGACGCAGTGCGAGAACCTCGAGGGTGCGTGGTGCCGAATAAACCTTACTGTTCCTGGCCAGACTAATGCGCTTGTCGCGAACAGACTTTCGGACGCAGCTGTCAGCGACGGATTATGGCAACTTCCTCGCGAACGAGCCTCTCCCCATCTCCACGTCGACCATCGCCGACAAGGCGACACAGATTTTGGTCGACCAGTTTAATTACATCAGGAGCAATGCCGTCGCTCCCTTGAGCAAGTTTCTGGATTACATTACGTGCGCGCTCCCGTTCTCTCTTCTTCCTGCATACATTGAGCAGCGTTGTCCGGCGAATGCGCTTCGACGTGCAGGTATGGCTATATGATTGACAATGTCGTGCTCCTGATTACTGGAACACTGCACGAGCGGGATACACACGAGCTGTTGGAGCGATGTCATCCACTAGGGTGGTTCGAGACCATGCCAGCACTGTGCGTCGCGACGAATGTCGAGGAGCTCTTCCAAACCGTTCTCGTCGAGACACCACTAGGTCCGTACTACCCACGTTCATCCACTCACCCCATCTCACCTCGCTCCTCACTCGCCCTGCCCCCCACGCCTCGCCAGCCCCCTACTTCCGGGACTGCCTCTCCGCCTCCGATCTCGACGACCTCAACATCGAAATCATCCGCAACACTCTCTACAAAGCATACCTCGAAGACTTCCACGCCTTCACCGCCTCTCTCGGGGGGCCCACAGCCGACGTGATGTCGCGCGTGCTCTCGTTCGAAGCCGACCGCCGCACGCTCAACATCACTATCAACTCGTTTGGCACCGAGCTCTCCAAGGAACAGCGCGCGCGTCTGTTCCCCACGATCGGTCGTCTCTTCCCCGCGGGCAACGACCAGCTCGCCAAGTCGGACGACATCGAGCAAGTCCGCGCCGTCTGTGAGGCCGTCGCCGAGTACCGCGCGTTCTTCGACGGCGGAGGTGCAGGCGCGGAGGATGATGTCGCCGCGCAGCTCGAAGACCGGTTTTTTGTGGCGGAAGTCAATATCAACAAGCGGGCGTTCCTCCAGCAGTTCCAGTACGGCGTGTTTTATGCCTATTTCAAGCTCAAGGAGCAGGAGATCAGGAATTTGACGTGGATTGCGGAGTGTATCGCGCAGGAGGCGAGGGACAGGATTCAGGACTTTATACCCATATTCTGAGTGCTGGCCGTGCATCCTGGTGTCATCGCTGTTTTGTATGATTTGTTCGTATAACTTTTCCCTCTAATGCATGTCCCGTTCGGTCGTTGAGACGAACTCGGTTTCGGTGCTTGTGTATACAGGTGAGAAAGAACATGCAGAAAAGGATACTTATTTTGGTACAAGAACATAGATGACAGTCCATTCGACGAAGTGTGATAGTGGTACAAACAAACGACACAGTATGCTACACTTCTGTCAACGTCGACGACTGGGCTACAATAAATGCGCGTGGTCCGACGAAATGCCGGCTAAGCAGCAATGGGAGCCGACAACTCTCGACGTTTTGCAGCGAGCGCCTGTCCATCCATCTCCGCACCCACCACCTCATCCTCTCTCCACCCTCCGACTGCCCCTCGCCCCATTGTACAGCCGGCGATGCCAGCTTGCCCGCGAGCCACCCATCTCTGCGCTCCTTACGCCACCATCCAAGGCCCCGCAGAGCTGAAACTGCAACCACCCGCATCCGCACACGTGCACGCGCCGCCGAGTGCAGCGGGGGAGGTTCTCCGGGGGCACGAGATCGCGGAGGGTGGAGTGTAGTCTGCGCCGAGGACGGTCAATTTGAACGCGGTCTCGGCGGAGATGCAGAGTTTGATAGCGGACCAGATGGCGGTGAAGGAGCTGGGGGAGTTGCTCACGACTAGCTGACCCATCCTGGGTGAACGTGTGTCGGTCAATGTGTGTTGGGATGAGAGAAAGACGTACGTTTGAGGGAAGTAGTCTTGTGATATCTGGAACGATTGGCGGACGAGCCATTTCATTTTCCAGAATTGTTGCAGACTATGTCGCGGGGATTGAATTTTTCATGAATACCTTAACCGTTTCGAGAGAGAGGGTAAAGGGGGAAGGCAAAGATGGGAGCATACATAAAACCGTTGAAATCTACGACCACCAAGGTCTGGTTTATGTGCCTACCTGCCTCTGCGGTGCATGCAGGCAGCACTTCGCGCACGAGCGACTCTGCGTTGACGAGGATGGTCTACCAGTGTCGCTCTGGGGTCATGTCTTTGTACAGTTCTGGGAGAGTTATCCCGCCGATGAAGTGCACGTGCAAGGGACGTGCGAAGCATTAATGAAGAAACGAGAATAACGAGAACTGGCGAACCTTGTCTGTCTGGGCACGGGGGGGAGGATGGATGTTGGGTGAGTATGCGCAATATTCTAGCTGGACCGAGACGGGCAGCTCGGACAAACCTTGTGGAACCACATTGGCCCGCTCGTGAACACTTTCTCGCGATCCGGATACTGTCGTCGACTCTTAACACACACACGGCAGAGCTCGCGATAGACTGCGCACGTCGAAGGGTCTATCCTGCGATAGAGCTCGTCGATACCGATGTCTTCGACGGTCCTCCTCCCTTCAGACAGTCGACAAGCCTCGACAAGCATCTTCTTAGCCGTCTTCACGTCAAATTCGCGCGCGCTCAGGAATCGCCTGCAGTTGAAGAGCGAGCTCGGGTGATGCTGGTTTTGATTTCGAAATGGACATGAATGCGCACAGCAAGGTCCTGTCGTCGCTGTCTAGTGTGTCGCCCTCTTGATAGAGCTTCTTCTCGTTGATCTTGTTGCGCACCCTCTGCAACGCTTTCTGTTGTTGAGGTGTAAGAGTCGCCGGGTCTAAAGACATGATTTATGGAGTAGGGTGCCAGAGCAAAGAGGGAAAGAGAAGACAGATAGAAAGGATTTGTGAGAAACGAGGAGACCGCGGGATTTCAGTCAGCTTGGTGGGTGGAGGTGGGTGGTCCATGTGATGAATCATGATCATGAAATGCTGACGTTCATCGGGAAATCGGTGAGGACCCGATATCTCCAGTCGGAGTTGGTAAAACAATGACTGGCCGCCACCTGCCGCTCGTATTGTAAATATATAAGCAATGAATTACATTCTGCCCGCCATTCTTCGAGTGATGCACCGTTCGACATAACTTTGGCAGGAGCATGGCCACCAATTGCCATTGGCTAAAATTCTTATGACGACTTGATGAAATTTGACCGATTCAAGCAAGGTTTGTTCGTAA
>SGPL01000803.1:0-11507 GCA_004802705.1 Bondarzewia mesenterica
TGATCTCACCTTGATGTCTGTGGTAGTAGTGGCATCAGGACCTCGTGCCTCCTTGCCTCTCACAGAGTCTCCATTGTGGTACACTACTATTCCTCTCAAGCCAAAGCAGACTCACTCGTCTCAGATTCTCTCACTCCCAAACCATCAATTGAAGCCAACCGCATCCTGTGCTGAGTTAGGTAATTATGCTACTGTACGCATTTGCGCAAGCAGATGGTCGCACCGGCATTCCAACCGACGTTCTCGCACCAGCGTGAGCTGCATCCGACAGGGATGACGGGTTCAGGTGCGACTTTGATGCCCCAAAAGTTGAGTTGATCGAGCGGAAGGAGCAGTTCATCCGGATCATACCTACATTTGCTCGCCTCTCAAGCGCCTGGGAGCGTTTCAAGTTCTCATTCATCTAAACCCCCTCTCATCTATCAATTCCTCCTCCTCCACTATCCCACTTCTTTCAACCCGGCACTTGCGCATAGTTCGAGTAAACATGTGCGCGCACATTATCGCCTTGCCCGTTCTGTCTGACTGGCATTGGGGATGAACCCGGTTCAATGACTGGTATCACTGGCCGGGGGGGGAGAGGAGAAAGTCGCGTTGCTTTTAATAGGTTATTTCGTACTGTACAAATACAAACAAAATGTGGAAAAGTTCGCGAGGGATTTCGCAAGCAAGGTTGCTGCCGACGCAGTCGGCGCTCCCTAGTATATTATCTTATATTTATTCTTCATGCAGCATCAAAAATTACACTCTGAATTGACTAAGTCATCATTTCGGAAGACTTTCTGTATCGGGTGGTCATGTGTGCCTCAAAAATGAGGGAGACCAAAACCAGTGGCCCCAACTGCATGCAACATACTTCTTTCTTTATAAAACTTATTGTCAACATGAACAGGAATATCAAAATGTATGATATGATTTTTTAAATATTTTTTTTTCGAGCCTTTCAAGCATGTTCCGAAGTGATCATCTCAAGATCACAGTTTTCAAGCCGATTCAGTGTATATTGGTGGTCAACACATCAAGACTCCTCCATTAATTCTCGCATGATCACTGATTGTTCATCTAGTCCTCATCTAAATTTTGCAAAACTTACGGAGGTTTTGGATGTGATTTCTAAGTAATACGGGCTTGATAGCATGTCCGAGCAACACGTCGTGACTTCTTAATCAGCTTGACACGACGCGACGCACTTTGCCACTAACGCGTCATGCTCAACGGTGCCTCATGAATCTTGTTCAATGATCTTGCATAGAGACCGGAAAAATGATTGTTTATTGAGAGCTAATATCAGCTCAGATGGAACAGACCCTCATTCTTTCCCCCCACTTTATCACCCAGGCCCCCTCCTCTTTGGTGGCCTGAGGGACATGTCCCCACCGAAATCCAAGGCCGATATTATGCATGGCAATGAAAAGCTCATACAAGAAGCCTTGGAAGCAGTTGCTACCTCCAGCAAGACCCCTGCAGGCAATCCGAAGCTTTCTCTACGATCAGCGGCTTAGAGTTATGGAGTTTCTCGAACAACACTCACTGCACGATACCATGGAAGAGAGACTCAGAATAAGAGCCATGTCTTTCAGCAGACTCTCTCTGCACCTCAAGAGCAGGTTCTAAAGGAATGGGTGAAGGAGCTGGGATGACGAGGAGTTCCAATATCTCTGGAAGCCCTCACCGAGCATGCAGCAACCATTGCAGGCGAGCCAGTCTCTATGAACTGAAGTCGCTGCTTCTGCACTCGTCATCCAGACCTAAAGGCTCGTTGGATGACTGCACTCGAATCATGCCATGCTCGAGCTCTCAACCGTACTTTGGTGGACGAGTTCTTTGATATCCTTGAGGATGTATGCACGACATATGATGTTAAATCCCAGAACATCTATAACATGGATGAGAAAGGTATTCAGCTCGGAATTGGTAAGCGGACATTCGTCTTGGTGAATCGTGATCAGAAGATAGTCCATCAAGTTGAAGATAGAAATCGCGAGCTGATGACAGTCTTGGAAACTGTCTGTGCCGACAGAAGTGCACTTGCTCCGATGGTGATCTTCAAAGGCAAAACACGAAATCTGCAGTGGGGACGCCAAAACCCTTGTGATGCAAGGTGAGTGAGTTATTGTATATCTCACAATCTGAACTTACAATATTGCATAGCATTGGATTCTCTGAAAATGGATGGACGGACATGGAGCTTGGTTCTCAATTTCTTGCACACCATTTTGAACCTCTAACACGCGCCAAACTCGAATCTGATGATGAATGGCGCATGATCATTCTCGATGGTCATAACTTGCACTGCACGTACTGCTTTTGCCTGTTCGCGGAGAAGCACCGCATACTTCCCATTTGCCTCCCGCCTCACACCACTCATCGTCTTCAACCCTGCGATGTTGGCGTCTTCGGTCCTCTCGCATCGGCCTGGAAGAAAGAAGTCACTCTAACATCACAGCACTACGTGAGAATCACAAAGGAAAATCTGCTGCTACATTACCACAGTGCACGTCAGAAGGCTTTCACCAACACAATTATCTCAGGCGCATTTCTAAAGACAGGCATATGGCCACGAGATCGTTCTATAATTGAGGAATCTGCCTTTGCACCAGCTTTGAACATGACGACACAGGCTGCACTACCCCTGTCGATATCGAGACCTGCCCTTGGTGGTGATACAGCAGAAGCTGGTCCCTCACAATGCACGCCCTCCGGAGATCCCTATCAGACTGTCCCACCTACCCTTCCTTACACATCCTCTCAGAGTGCTTATCGCAGAGCTTACGAGGACCTGCATATGTTTGCTAAAGCCGCTAAGAAACAGATGGAAGGTGATTATGCTGCCAAAAAATTGATGGAGGCAGAGAATGAGCGTCTCCGCAAACAGCTTTTCGAGAAGGAAAACGGGAACTCTAAGTGACGTGAAGGTGGCTCGAGTGCTCGACTTATGACCAGCGAGGAGAACATGCAGGCCCTCGCATTCTCAGATTGGAAAATACACATCGCTGAGGTTCACAAGCAGTTAACAGAGCAGTTCAAGTCTATCTGAAACCAGGAGTGAGAGGATGCCAAGGAACGCGAGGCCGTGGACAAGCTCACTGAGCGAGAGGCTCGAGAAGCTGAAAAGAAGGAAGAACGCTTATAAAAACAAGCAGCTGCTGTGGTGGAAAAAGTGGAGAGAGCGGCAGAGAGGGCTCAGAGGAAGGCTGAAGCAGAGGCAGAGAAGGCTCGCAAGAAAGCCGAGGCAAATGCCGAGAGAACACGAAAGAAGGTAGAGATGGAGGCTGAGAAAGCACGAAAGAAAGTAGAGATGGAGGCTGAGAAAGCACGAAAGAAAGCAGAGATGGAGGTTGAGAAGGCACGAAAAAAAGTGGAAGCTGACGAGGCGAGAATGCAGAGGGACTCAGAAGAGGCTGTATGTGCGGAGGGTGCTGGAGACCATGTGAGCAAGGCATCCAAGCCACGGCCAAGACGACGCGTTCTAGCGAAGTGACCCGCAGACGCACCTGCCGATGAAAACCGACCTCCTAAACGGACATGCACAGAGTCCTCGACGGGTCCCACCTATCACAATGCAGCAAAGGGTCCCGAGCGTCCTGACCTCGTTGACTCGAGGGGGTCTGCAGCTGTGCAAAGTGATCAGTCTGAGCAGAACAATATTGGGATACATATCTCGCATCCATTCAGCCTTCACCTCATTGATCCTGTGCTCAGGACGATGAATTGAAAGGATCTGCGAGATGCGGCTCATAAAGCGTTGTAGCGTGAAGACAATTCCCACGGCTGACCCGTTTCCTCGAATTCCGACTCTCCGTGAAATATATTCTATACAGCTTGATTTTTTCTTTCTAAAATTCCTCAAACTTGATAGTCGTATTCTATACATTGTTTTCTACATAGCTGTATATATGTTTCACCATCTACCGATGTCGTATGAGCAGCTATTCACAGACTGAGTCTCAGTGACCCGTTACCGGGTCAGCCACAGTATCATTTCCTATAACGAGGATAGAAGTGTTCAAAGTCGTGTTCAGCCTCAGGCCTCAGGCCCAGTCAAAATCGCACATAGGTAGATCTATTTGGGTCTATAACCGTCTAGCTTGTCAAAGTCATAGATCCACATAGACCGTTATAGCAAATTGCTCATTTCCTAGATCAAAAATCTATGTCTATCTAGTATCCTCAACACTGCTGCTATAACTAGAACTACCTAGGTAATTATCTAGCTGTACCTAGCACATTCTAGCAAGATCTATGTGGATCTATTTCGGTCTATTCACTTCAATCAATAATAAAAATGCGAATTTTCGTTTGATTTTTGGCACATATAGATGTATCTAGTACAATCTAGCTTCGGAAACCATGCTCGTCGTCCCCCTGCCACCTCCATATCAACAGACACCCTCAATCAACCAATACGCGCAGATGCAGTGAAAGCGCCGCAGAATAACATACAGTCCAACGGTGAAAATGAAATATCGGTCCAAAAACGTGAGGCAATGGCAAGCCATGCAGAACTACACACGGAATGATTCAGTGGACGACTTTGTTGGCAAGTCATAGTGAGCGCACGCACCGTACAAGAGGCACAGCATCACGCCTTTTGTGATTGTGCCGCCGCTCCCGCCTTCTTTTATGCCCAACGAAAAAAACAGTAAGCATTCAGCAAATTTACAGCCAGCCACAGACGTACCATATTCTTTGCTCGCAGATCGTATGGCTACAAGGGCGAAGCGTGGAGTCAGTAATTGAACACGTCGATCAAGGCAATACATACCGCCTGATCAGATTTTGACATGGCACTCCACCGTGCCGCAAACTCGTCCTTCGTTCCCTCTGGATTATCCTTCAACCATTCCTCTCCAAATATGTTTCTGTTATGCACCACAATCATCAGCCGATGCAAAATGCCTCTATGAACAAACTCACCGAGCTGTTATAGCAGCGTTCGGCACAAACTTGCTACGACCAGCCTTCCCACCACCTGTCACCTGTCGAGGCTTTGAGGAACTGCTAGTGGCTTGCACAGTGTTGCTTGCCATATTTGCAGCTGACGTTGATGTTTCTTCAGAGGTGGTCAAAGCGGTTGCCTTGCGAGTTTCAATTGATGTGGATGTCGAATCCATAGACTCAGATTCTGACGCTACTGGAACTGAAGCATTGGACATTTCTCCAGCCGAGAGAGCAGGAGCCAGTGAAGCAGCCGTCATGTTTGCAGATGAAGGGACGGGCAGGATAGTACTGCTTGCTGAATTCGTGTCACGTATCACTTCAACTTGAGTCGATGTTGTGGCCACGGCTTCTGCATTGGTTACCGGAAGAGTTGAGAATAGTGGACTAGTGACTGGGGTTAGTGTTCCAGTGGAGGAGTGTGCATCTGTAGTGGGGCATTGAGCGGAGGACTCAGTGTTGGACTCGGAACGCTCAGCTGACACTGTGGCCGCTGGATCAGGTAGTGAACACGGTGATACTAGAGGGGTATCAACGTCATCTCTGTGTTGCACAAGATCAGCTGAGAGAAGTTCGGAGTTGGAGAAGATAAACGTTACATGGGTTCACAAATAGCGATTTTACGACGTGAAGTCATACCAGCACTGCTTGAAGGTAAAGATGATTCGGAGATTGTGTCCTCTACTCTGAGTTTCCACTTCTTCACAGCACTGTCATCAGCAGAATCATGCTCGCGCTTTGCAGAAGTCAGAATAGTGAGCGTAGGTGCGGCCATCGAGTGCGAGTCAGTGACAGTTATGTCGGCCAAGGAGTTTGTTGCCATGTCAGGTTTGACAGTTGCTGATCATTCTTGTTTAATTGTATCCTGGGTGTGAGGCCAATGGTGATTGCGTTTGAGAGTTTGAACAAAAGAGGGATAATTTTCGATAGCGATTTGGTCGGCTTTCCAATTGTTGTCGCACAAATGAAGCTCCGGAAACTTATGGGCCATTTGTTCTTGATAATACTGCAAAACCGTCAAGCGGGCCTGACCCCCAGGTTGGCGGTGCAACACCACTGGCTAGAAGTTCACGCCAGATCGCACTTGCATACTCGCATATGGCATTTGCCTGATATCCATCAATGATCTCGCCCGTCGAATCTTCAACATACCTCATACTGACATTGATGCCCTGTGCGGCCTTCGATTTGCCCTTTCTTCCTGGTGATGCATTTGAATCGGTGACCGCTGACTTTCTCTTCCCCTGGTACGAGTGCTTGTGCCAATATTGGATCTGCGGATGATCATCTTTCTTGAGAGCGGGTAGTTTCGTGTGCTGAACAGTAAGAATAGAAGGATCCTTGCTTGTGGGAGGGGTTGTCGCGAGTGGATTAGAGGCTCGCAAAAGCTGTGGCAGTGCGAAAATGATGTCTGACATGGTCGATCTATATGCAACTTGTAAGTGGTTATATGCGCATAAAAAAAGGGACAAACCTGAGTGTCACATTCTCTGTGCGTAGCATGATATTTTCCTTCTCTAATTCGGAGTACATAGTGCGGAGGTCGGTGACCGACTGGATCGAAGATGGACTGACACGAGGTGCAGATGTCTCTTTCGCGTGCGTAGAATGTATCAACTCGTGTTACACACATCAAAAACTGTCTCAGAACAAGGTAACCAATGCATTCAACTCACCCAATTTTGATCAATCACGTCAGGATTGGTTAAAGGAAGGCTATTAACCAATGATCCACGTCTCCCTGAGTTGTGAGCAGGACCAAATAACAAAGGTGAAGGGGTTTTTATCAAGCTTGATTCAGAAGAGTGGATGACAGTTTCATTTTGAGAATTGGACGGAGTGAGATGAAGAAAATCAACTCGAGATGGAGTTGCTAATTGTGAGATGAATTGCGATCGACTGGGTAATTGAGATAAGAAGGAGGGCGCTCGAGATAATAGAAGTGCTGAACCAGAGGATATGTTGATAGGAGAAGTTCAGGAGGTTTGAACGGAGGAGAAAGTTCATAGTCCATCTCACATAGTGGTGCGGAAGAGATGTGAGATAGATCGCCTGCAAGGTATATGTGAGATTATCAAAGCAAGGAGCCGCGTCACTGGCGTAGTAGCGTACCCTACGAAATTACCATTGTTCATCTCTTATACTCTGCAATGACTACTTTCGCCAACGTTGAGAATGAACTCACTCTCAGTTTATCTGCGAGTGTGGATATATCTCAAATTATTATTGTTCCCAAGAAACCGGGGCCCGTGGTTAGTACACAGCTATTTTTTCTTGCCGTCAACTGACATCAATTTGCAGACTGTTAATTTTGTTCGAACCCCCTCTGCCTCTACCCTAGTAGAGGATACAGCTGTTCCCACATCAGTTGTCATGAAAAACAGCACACTCGAGGACATCAGCAATCCAGTGCCTGTGTCGCCGGGTGCTAATAATGGTGAGTCGATCAATTATTTTTGTTTGTACTACCTGCATGTACCTCTACATCAGCAGAGCGTCCAGCTGCCTCCACGCCAGTTATCAAGAAAGAGGACATACTCGAGGACATCAGCAATACAATGCTTGTGTTGTTGAGTGCTAGTAACAGTAAGTTGCTCGTTAATCTTACGCTCAGGAAGATCACTCGTATATTCGATTGGTAGCTCCTCCTTCCACCTCGAAGAAAAGGTCTTCAGCTCATCCGAGTGTTGCTTTTGATGATGATTTCAACCCTGTCTTTCGGCCGCTGTGCTATTCACTCGCAATTCATAAATGGCGCTGTCTCCGTCGCACTCAGGACAGCATCGATGATACTCACACAACTTGATGAACCACTGTCTCGCTTTCCCCTTGCTGCTGCTCTTTGCTGGGTCATAGGCTTCCTTTGCTTTGCTGTTCTGATCACTGTCTTGCTGTTCCGTTCTCTACGGCTCTGTTCACTGTTCAATTCTCCATTACATGTCTCGCTCTGCTGGTGTTCACTAGATAGTTGAATAAATGATCTTTTTGTCATTCTTCATCTGACATGACATCCTCGTCATTACCAGCCATGTGTGCTACCTCCAATCCCGGCTTTTCCATGACAAAATACTGGGTCTCGAGCAAGTCATCCCCTAGTTGATCGGCAGTGCCGAAGATAGGTGGGACACGTACTAAGTGAGGAATCATAGCAATGACTGCCTGTATATCCTTTACATCCACTACACGGAGCCCATCATCCCCTCCATGCTAGCATGAGTAAACTGTGTTATGCGAATCTTGAAGGAGTGAGTGATGTGGTGCACCGTATATAGAGACTAGCACGACAGGCTTTTCCACATTGTTGACCTGTAGTATAAAATAAAAGAGAACTTCACCGAAATGAAGAGATTCATTTATTCGTAACTAAGAAATTATTGCATGTGAGCCAATGGTTATACACAAAGGAACTAGTGATTCAAAATATACTTACCTTTATATTCCGAGCCATGCGAACACGTTCCAACTTCTTCAGTTTTTCTTTCCATGCTGAACGTGCAACCTGTCCATTGGGCAAGCGCAATCGAGCCCACCTTGTGACCTTTGGATGCCATCTCTCCTCTCGTTCCCTCTCTAGCTCATCGTCATGAAGATCTCAAAATTTGCCTCCAAAAGATCGGAAGTATACCTTGACCGCTCTCTCTTCACATGGGCGTATGGGTCGTGTCGTGTTGTCTCTAGCGCGAAGCAGAACGTAGCCATCTCCTAAATCCTGAGCCCCTCGAGGTAGCCTGAGAGGATCCGCAGTTTGTGAATCAAGATCGGGCACCATAGCTTTGAGAGCATTGACTTGAGCTCATCGTACACCACGTTGTGAAAGGTTTGCGAATGGATTGGAAGGCTGCTTGATTTCGGCGCTGAGATCACCGATCATACGCTCCATAGGCCATTGAGTCGTATAGCATGTGGGACCGATTCAGATAACCTCTCGAGCGATATGCTGAGACATTTGATGAATGCTTTGTCGACAGAAATGAATACGAGACTCCTTGCACCGATAGTAGATTTGCTCGAACTTCTCTCCAAAGTCTAGTAAAGTCTTCTGAGCATCAACAACCTGAGTTCGTGAAATACTCCGTTGATGCAAGATCCGAACAGCATAAACAAGCTTGCAAAAGTTCTTCCAATAAATCTCTGGTAAAATCCCATGCAAGAGTGCAGGGGCTAAACCAAAGATATAGAGTAAGAACTCCCAAGCCTTGTATCCGCTAGAAATTTTCTCAGCAGGATTACGAGGAGGATGGTCAAAGGAGTCAGGAAGATATGGTGTTGCATCGGCTACGCTTTTGCCATGTCTGCGCCAAGTGGATCCCTGAAGAACGGCCCAGTCCCAAGTCTGCCGATTATCATGAGAGTCGCAGTCGACCATGCCACGCCAAAGACCCAAAAGAATGTCGGTCAGATTGAGAGACATGAGATGCATAAGGTCAGTAGGGAACATGCGAGGAATGCCTAGAGTACGAGGAAGTCCGCTAAAGATTGTCGGCTTGCAGATACCGGTCGTGAGTCGACGTGCCTTGTACTGTGTCTGATTGGGAGAGGCAATGACATAGGCTAGATTTGACTGATAGCTGATGGAAGTTGTTAATAGGTATCTCTGGGAGAAGAGAATGAATAAATGTACCGGGTTTCAACGTCATAAGACGATGGATAGGGTCGACTGCGTGGCAAATAATCGTCGTGATCACAGCCTTCAACTTGATAGTCATCCGGCTTCAAGCATGCTGGATAATATTGTGATGAGCCCGTTTTGTGTCTAGATGGCATACCACAGTAGAGCCGACAGCCAAAAGCGCCCAGATGACTGACAGTTCCAGTGATTTGCATCATTGCCAAGGTATCGGCAGTTCCAAAAACAAGAAATGGATGCGACTTGATGATGGCATTTTTGATCGCATCCCAGATTTGCAAACCTTCTCGTTGAAGTGCTGCGAGATGATGAAACCCCGGGAACAAGAAAGAGTCGAGATTTTTGGGCTTTTTGGGTCCCGGTATGAATCCTCCAGGAAGAATGTGTTTTTTTTTTGTATCGTAGATCAGGAGCAAGATCTAAAACCACCCAGATGTATATCCAGCAATCAGATGTCTTGTTTTGATAAAGCTGAGCCCCATCAATCGAGAACAAAAGTGTGATGTCGTCTGAGCCTATAAGATTGTCTTGAACGGCTGTCAGATAGTCATGGCCATGCACCCAGTCTTCGTAAACAGAAATTCGATTGTTGCCTTGCTCCAGTTCATTGAGAATTCGGTCCGTACATTGTGCGCGATACTGCATCGCGGCCGCACCTTCTGAGGTACGCCAAAGTGCCTGCAGTTGTGGGCCGAGCGGAATTGTGTGAAATTGTTGACGAGGTACCTTAGCATGAGGCTTCAGAGGATCGTAGCGAGGCTCTGAGCACTGCGGGCATGTCTCGAGATCCTTGAATGGACCGGTGTAAGCAATACATGTGTTGACACACATATGCTCTACAATCAATGACACTCCGCTGAGCTCGGAGACGTGCCGCTTGATCTGATCATAAGAGAGAATGCCAGAATTAGGATTATATCGTTGGATAGCTGCTCGAATGGAATGATATGTTTCCTGAGAGGCGTTGCTGACAGCCAGAAAGACATCAAGCGAGAGTCGTAGATCAGGATCGTCCAAGTTAAGAGGTTCAGATGGAGGGTTCCGCAAGTGATAGAGAACGTCCGGATCAAGATTGTCGGAATTGAGTGAAGCTGTTTGTAGGCTCGCAATGAATTCTTGAGTAATCCGAATATCTTCTATGCGAGATGGGTGAGTTTCGGCAGTATGTTCGACCTCTGGTTCTAGGTTTCTTGAAGCAGCCGGGAGTGGTCCATTGGCGGTTTGCTCTTCACGTTCTAAAGCTTCGAGACTACCAGGTTCCGGAGGAGGGGATGGAGAGCGGAATGTAGACTGTAGAGCAGGCTCAGGAGACGTAGGTGTCATGTACAAATCCTGTAAAAAATTGAGCAGTAAGCGGTGTCAGTAATTTAAATACATTGAGATGCATGGCGCACCTCCAAGTCACTGGCAGGCTGTCGATCATCTCGCAGGCGCTTCGATGGGCCCTCTGCGAGATTAATTTGATCATTGCCAGTGACACGACGTTTTCCGAGAGCCTTATTAGAAGGTCCCGCAGGAGCAGCAATGATATCTGCAGGGTGCGGAGTCCCGGAGACAAAATTTGCGAAGCTAGTCGGTGGGGAGCGTTCATTTTTTGCATGCTGGCCTCGAGTCGATGGATGAACCCATTTACCCCCTTTACACTTACCTATACAGTTGCACCAAACAAGCGCTTTCTGGCTCTCTGGCCGATCTGTAGGTTGGGACATGCGAGGTATCGGAGCGACTTCAAGGAAATTGAGAAGCCGGTGGCCGCTCAATTAGTCCTATGAGCTATAAAAAAAAATTGTGAGGAGTACAAAGTGAGATTAGCACAGTCACCAGCTCGAGATCGAAAGAAAATTTGTTCGGGCTGAGTTGCACAAGCTCGAGATCGGAGAAAAAATGGTTGTGATAGAATTACATAGAACTTCCTAGATGAAGTGATGACTGATGTAATGAC
>SGPL01000804.1:0-11442 GCA_004802705.1 Bondarzewia mesenterica
AAGACGATCATGATGAGTAAGTGCGAGCGACGCGTTGATTAGGTGCGCACCAAAACGTCTTCGACAGCTGCAGCAAATTTGGTTCTACTCAAGATCTTGTCGGATGTCCGAATCGTAAGTGCTTATTCGCTGTGGTATTGCGAAAGTTGAGATGGATCGCATTTGCTGTCTTTGAATGTTTGAGCAGGCGCCTGAATTTTAGTTCCGCGACACCATGGCTAAAGGCCGATAAAACATCTTTTAGCCGAGAACGCACATACAGTTTTCTACGGTGTAATGAAAGGCGGTTGCACTATAGGTGTGGGCTTTTGCTGAGGTGACTGAGTCTCAAAACTCCGGCAAAGAGCTGACTGAGTTTGAATTCAGCCACTGCTCGGGCCATCCACAAGCACTCTTCGAGCGTGCGTTCTGTTCGTTTTCTAAGCGCCCACTGGTTCGCGAACTCCCGTCTTCTTCTGGCCAAAGATTCCCAAGGAAAAACGCGAGGCATGGCAGCAAAGAATTTCTCGAAGCGTGGGCCCGGTCGTCCGAAAGGATCTGCCAACAAACCTACCGCTGGTGCAGTTGGAAGGCCTCCGAAGGGCGGTGGAGCACCTCGGAAGTTGAAAGCAGCAAAGGGGAGTCCACAGTCATCCAAAGGGACGATTTCGTCTTTTTTCAGTGAGTACAATTCTTTTGAAATATCAGGTTTGTTGTCCGGCGCTTGGTAGTCCAGTGCGCGCCGACGCCTGCTGCGCGCGCGCATCGACTGAGCGTGCGTACAAATGCAGCCATGTCCCAGAACACAGAGTGCATGCCGCATTCCTGAATGTGTCGTGTTGCTGCCTGCATATTTTGGGTTGCTGCCCAATTTTGACCATGTTGACGCGTCCCTTGCGATCACAACCTGAGTGCTAATACTACACCATTTGAACAGCCTCCAAAAAGGACTCCCGACACGGACACGAGCATTGTCACGATGATACAGTTGAGGACGCAGCAGTCCAGAGCAGTGGTATGGTAAGTAATGTTGATATCGAGNGCNTTTGACCTACTCAAAGCCACCAGGTGCTTGACGCACCTTTAGATAGTGGCGAGGCAACGAGTCAACGACCTGACTCACGCTCCGGTGCACTGGTTGAGTTGACCGACTCCAATGCTGGTGCGGACATACAAGCTACAGATGTGGTGGGCGAGGGTCCTGCCGTTTTCATGCCGCTCGATGATATTGGCACCATCCCTCTTTTTGGTTCAAACCACCACGAGACGTTGTCAACAGGTGTTGCAAGCATTCCNGTANGTGCCTCGCCATCCGACACATCTGGGACAAGTGGTATGTGCATGTCAACTCGTGTACTCGCAAATGCTTATGGCATTGATTCAGAGCNAGCCGTTGTGGCGCACGAGGATGTACAGGACCTGTTGGGAGAAGTGGACGAGGATGCAGATGAAGAGGACGAATTTCAGGCAATACCGGATGATGATGAAAGTACTACATNTGAGGCAACTCCCCATTNTNCCCCTTCTACCGNACCGTTCATGCANCNTGACGCGCCGACCACTGCCACCTCAGATGGCCACAGCAGGCGATCCGCTATGCCGCTGTGGCTCAAAGANGCTTATGGCAACATTCAACAGCGTCTTCTCTCTGAGATGAAGGGCAAGTCAAAGAGACCCCTCTGCTACGATCACGGAGTCTTTATCACAGGAGGGCNGATTGGTTACCAGCAAGCCNCTAAAAAACTGATATCGCCTAAAGACTTTTTCTCCCCCTTCGTGTTTATCTGGCTACCTCATCTGCTCGTTCCGGGTGGTATCTTATGTCCCGCCTGTTTCAAAAATCGCCGGNCGCGCACATCTGATAATCGACCTGTGACGCTACAGCTCAATGGGTGGCCAAAGTCTCCTCGCCGAGTTGTCGACATCGAGTATAATATCTTCATCGTTGGCCAGCGCTATCGGTGTGGACACCAAGATTGCAAGAAGACCTATCAGTGCTGGAGTCCTGCCATCCTCGACATCTTACCGCCTGCACTCGCCGCTCAGTTCACCTTCTCTCTCACCTATCGGGGCGGTCTCACCGACCGCTTAGTCNCCCTTCTTCGATCTTGCTTCCGGAATGGCACTGGTCCGAGAGCATTTGAAGATATGNTACGGAGCTTTCATCATCGCTATCACGAGCAACTCCATGTGCAATATCTCGAGCANATCCGATCCAAACTTCCTGCAGTAAAGGGTGGCATGTATGGCAGTATGAAATACCCACCCTTCGGCCGCTTCGANGATCNAAATGGATATGCGGGCTATGTGCCATCGNGGACATACTTCCAACTCTTTTACAATCACNTCATCGAAGAGCATGCTCGAGACATGGACCAACATATGGCCATGTTGTNCGCAAANTATCTAGCTGTTGANCATAGCCATAAGGTACGGTAGTGCCCCTTTCTTCTACTGTTTGTCTGTGCTGATGGATGCTTCAGGTGACAAAACGGCTTGCAAAGGTTGCTGGCGAGACAGTTTTTGGGGCATTGCATACCACTGTGAATGAGTACACAGAGATACGTCAAATGACGTTGACTCCAACCAAGGCGCACGATCAATTCATGCCATCNCTTCAAAAAATCTCAGAATCCCTTCGCACTTATGGCCATGATGATGTCGAGCTCGTCTTTACCGACAATGTCCGTGGNGATAGACTTGAGCTCGAACACACTTTCCCCTCACTTTTACGAGATGTGTGTCCTGTTCCCAATCATTCTTCTCTTGAACCACTATCAATACCTGAAGAGGGATGGTCGACGTGGACATTATCTTCTGATTATCAAGTCNGAACTCGGATGAATCTCATCCTCGATGATCTGGCTAAATTAGAAGCTGGAGATGAGCTGCAAGTTGGATTTGATATGGAATGGCCTGTCGACCGTACCGTTGGCATTTCAGGCCATGTCGCNATCATTCAGATACTGTATGGCACCGATATCTTCATTCTTCAGGTCCGTATCTTGTCATTGTCTTCACATCNTCGATCTAAACAGCTCCACTGCTAGCTTCGCCAATTCATACGCAATGGCTATCTANAGCTCCCTCATNCCCTTCTCAGCTTTTTACGAGCTGAACGTATTCGNAAAATAGGTGTCAGCGTAAAGGGCGATTTAACAAGGCTCTTTAATGACTGTCACTTTGACCTGTCGACCGATCAACNATTTGTCGGGGCACTCGAACTTGGGGCACTTGCGAAGTCACGAAATGCTGCTGAGCGTGTGAACATTAGCCTTGCAGAACTTNTTGCTCGCNTGCTTNATCGTCATCTTGAGAAAGAGGATTCACTACGTGTTAGTCCTCTTTGGAGCCAGCCCGTTCTCTCTCAAGAGCAGGAGCTTTATGCTGCGCTGGATGTCTATGCATGCTGGAGATTATANGAGGTCTTGACCTCAGTCCCGATTTCTGGCCAACTCGTCACCATGGATACTGCTGAAGGCACACCAGTTGATCTTCTAGCTCGTGATGGGTCACAGGTTGTTGCTCATGGATATCTTCTCTCTGATCGCCCAAAGACATTCAATGGAGTCACCATCTCAAAAACTCGTGTTCTCGTTAGGTTGACAAAGATTGATGTTCCAGGTTATTGTATTTCGGCCGATCTACTTCCTGGAAAGGAGCCGAGGCCATTGTCTGAGATTCTTCATGATCATCCTCTGCCGTTCGAGCTTTTATATAAATTTCGACTTCTTCGCATTACNCCACAAACTTCTCTCGAGCCAATCTCGAACCCTGTCNCTTCTCAGCCAGCATCTGATTTATACTATGCCATGCCCAATGATCCTCCCATTGTTGTTCAAGAGAGCCATGGTATCTCAACCAATGTGGATCACTCATCACCTGATCTTGATCTCGACGGTGACCACTGGCACGAGAATATTGAGTATGACCCATCTGNGGAGCAGAGCATCACTGGTTCTGAGCGTGATGAACCTTCACTCTGTCGGGCATCTCGACTTCGAGAGCAAGTCGATGAACTATCNGCTGGTATAAGTGATCAAGTCATTCGGTCTCGTGTCTTGGGCGATATCTGGCATCTTATGGACCAATTTAAAATTTCAACACATCACGGCCTTNGCAAGGCATTTGCTCGTGCATTGCNTGATGCAATTTTCATCCCTGATCCCGAGGATAAAGCTGCGATCGAGAATTTTTTGAAGACCCGTGGGATATCATTCAAGGCCATGCTGCTATCCCACCCGAGCTGGGTATTGGAGAGGCTAAAGAGACATGTACCATCNCCTGAATCTCTGATTCCTCGTGTTGCCGATGTACTCTCAACCTATGGCCCATTGAAGGATGCCAAGACCAGTCAGCCCTTGTTCAATGATGCCGCATGGGACTCTGCTCGGAATGTCCTGGAGAACATCCGACGAGGGTATTATTCAGATCCACCCGGTCTCTCCTTGTACTTTGTTCAGGGGAAAGATCGGAATGGATTATTCCTTTATCGCAGTTTACGCGGAACAAATCATGTTGAAGGTGGTGTTCATCAGAACATCATCCAGCGGTTCAGTGCATATAATGCTGGACCTCGTTTCGCAGTCAACCTACTCCGTGATTATGCTCTGGTTCATAATCTCAAGGTATGCAGTCCTTGCACCATTATTTTCGTTGCATTTGTGTAAAAAATCTCACAGGTCGGAACATCCAATCGAACTGGTGCTCCATACGAAGGATCTTATGACGTGTGGACACGAAATCGTATCTCGCATCTCATCAGCCTTACAGAAAGCGTTGTCGCCATGCCAGCCACAAGCGCGAGCTGGTGGGTAAACACATGGGATTATGCGGACTCGAAGGAGACTTTCGGTATCCTACCTCTCTCTCTCGCAACCCGGACAGACTATGGCCTGCTCGAATATCACCCACAGTTCGCAGCTGACAAAAAAATACGGCATCAATGGCTTGCCAGCATTCAGCAAACACGACATGCCGTGCTCCCGGTGCACACTCCAGATGAGCGTGCCTTATTCCGAGTGCTTGCCAGTCTCCCGAACGGTTTATTCTCAGGCACACGGACCCCGAAGTGGGAGGCCGTCGCTGCTGAGTGGGCAAAACACTGTGACGGTATCACTATATTCTACAAGGTGAGCATGTGGTGGATTTGAAGCTAAAAATTAAGACTCACCACCAGCGGCTGCCTGATAGCTTCCAGAGCAGTTGAAGAATTACTTCAAAGCGTGGTCAGAAATCTGTAATGAGCAGAATTCTATCGAAGAGAACCGGGACGCATATGAGAAGCTTCGTACCTTACTGAACAGTAGCGTCAGCATGCTCCCATCCGCCCTCGCAAGTGACCCATCTCCCTTAGCAACTCAAATTGACACCTCGTCTGCAGGCGACGGTGCTCAAATCGACCCGTGGCATGCGTCCAGGCTGCTCGGGTGTCTCAGCACCCAACAATCCCTTCTCGAGCACTTCTATGGTCCGCGAGGCGAGGCGCCATCGATTATGTCTGCGAGTAACGCGAAAAGGAAAGCGCATGCTGGGGATGCTGTGGCAGAAGACTCTGAGCAGCCTAGCAAAAAGCGTCTGGCACCGCGGCACTGCGTGCGGTGCAAACGCCGCGACTGCAAAGGGGCCTGGCGGAAATCAGAGTGTCAGCTGCTCAAGTCTCAGGTGAGCCATTTGTACATAGTATAATGGCATCGCGTCACTTACTTTGGATCAACATCATCAGAACGGAGTGCAAATGACCCCAACTGTCATTTCCACCGATACAGTTTGCAACGAGTGAGATATCTGCGGGGCTGGATGTGCGTGTAAAGGGAATCTTGACCTCGATAGGATAGTTCTGGACTGAGGTTATTGAGAAGGTAGATACGTAGGGCAAGGGGCGAGGGGATACTATACAGTGTAGAAAAACGGGAAACAAGGTGCACTGATTGTGATGAGAAAACTCGTTTGAGCAAGCGCGCAAGGCACCGAAGTCAGTCATATCAATGACCAGTTCGATTTAGGAGCGCTGCGCGCTCTGCCGGTCGTCTCCTCCCTCCTTCGTCTCCTTCCCCTCCCTCCCCCTCCCTCCCTCATAATTAATTAATTAATTCCGCCGGACCCCACACCTATAGTGCCACCGCCATCCACCAGCAAAAGGGTTATTTGAATAACACAAAAATAAACATAGATATATTACTCAACATTGCAATCAAAATATGTTATGATAGTGTTATGGGTAAATCATTTGTGATAGCCACGTGATATGTCAGAAGGTTGAGGGTTCGAATCCTGCAGTTTATCTTCTTTTTTAATATATTCCTTGTCTCAGAATGTTAAGATCTGAGATCGCCTCCCTCACGTTAGTCATTAGGTAATCACTGGCTCATGCTTCATACTTTATTTTTGTTCTACGTGCCTGACTCAGTAGCTTTTAACCCTCCTCGCGAGGGCGGCACACCTCAGTCGTTTACCTTCTCCTTGGACAGACGACTGAGGTGAGCCTACTTACTATCCTACTGTAATCTACTCGTACTGATCCATACTTGTAGCATTTCTTCTCCCGCTCGTTCCCTCACTAGGTACAGCCAATATAGTCGTTTTACCTTCTCCTTGGACGGACGACTGAGCATTTCTTCTCCCGCTCGTTCCCTCACTAAATCTTGCTTCACAACAGGTTATGGGCCCTGCGAAGCGCTATTGAACCCAACGAGCATATTATATCTCTCAGTATATCGTCCTACAAATCCAAGTGCAAACACCGAGCCCCGACTCGCTCGTGAATCCAAAAAGAAAATTTCTCCAGCTCTTGCAATAACCAAATGTCTTCGAGTAACTCATCGTCCCTTGGGGTATACATCCTCCCTGAGGCAGAGAGGCTCACAAAAGTGAATTGGGCTGATTGGAGTGCCCGAATCTATTTAGTTTGTCAGGTTCGGGGCCTTGAACCATATCTGCTTGGCACTATCCTTCCTCCCTCCGCACGCACCACAATAACATCCCCTTTATCTTCACCTATACCACCTGCCTCGCCAGCATCTGATGATGATGGGCCGCTCGCACCAGAGTTGATCCCCACACTGCCATCTCCGGTACTTCTGACACAGGCATCGCCATATGTGCCCGCACCAACAGCCATCTCCGCGTTCTTTCCGATCTCGACACCGGCGACCGCTCCATCCAGCGCAATCACCTACACTACCACTGACAGTGAGTGGCGAGAACGAGATACCATAGCATGTGCGCATCTTGTACTCAATGTTGCGGACATCACGGGCACCGGAATCATGGTCACTGGCACAGCCGCAGATGCCTGGACTTCACTTCACAACCGATTTGAGCTCCAGGACCCGGTTGTTGTCCAAGACATGCGGCTGAGGTTGACGATGACATGGTACCAAGATGGAACGTCGGTAGCTGAGCATTTTAAAATGATGCGGCTCTTATGGCACACAGCGAACCATGCGGGGGCCGGGATCACTGAAGGAGAGTTTTGTTAGATGGTCTTGATGACCTTCCCAGTTGATGGTGCCCTCGGTACTGTTGTTATGACCCTACTCACCTGTAGGGACTCGATGGTGGCCGAGTCTGTTTTATCCTCCCAAGAGCTTCGCATCCGTGCAGCAGCGGTACGTCACGCAAACCTCCCACATAATTCGGCACCTTCCGTCCCCACTGGGACTGCCCTCATAGCTACCCAGCGTCCTCGGTGTAGCCATTGCGGGAAATTAGGCCATGCTGCCAAAAAATGTTGGGCGGATGGCGGCTAGGTGGAACACCAATGACCTGAGTGGTGGGGCCGACGCCGCGATTGCAATGGTGGTGGAAGCGGATGGGGAGGGCACGCGGACCATGGAGCAAACCTTGCCCTTAGTTCAAACATCGCCTTCCTTGTGGGTGAACCTGTACAGACCACAGCCAGCGGCTATAAGACCTACAGTGATTCTGGAGCCACGTACCATTATTTTGCCGACCATCGCGACTTTGTCACCTATGAACCGTTATCCAAACCAGGGACTGGACGTGCTGCTGGACCAAATGGCTTCACCATTGCTAGAAGTGGCCTTGTTGTGAAAGATGCAATAGTTGGGAGGAAGCGCGTAACGTGCCGCCTGCAGGCCGTACATGCTTCGGACATGGGGCAAAACCTACTGTCGACAAGGCAGTTTGATCGCGAGGGTGGCCATGTGTGGAGCGAAAATGGACGCACCATCATCACGAATGCAGTTGGCGAGTGTCTCGTTCCTCACTAGCACCCCCCCCATGAAGATGCATCCACCAATACATCCCCCATACCCCAAAGCCCCACCTCCTCCACCACTTACACATGCCTACCTCATCTCGTGACACCATCTCCTGACCAGACCTATGCCACACCCTCCTTCATCGAAAGGTTCGACCTACCCATAGTTGTCATGAAAACAGAACTGACACCTGAGGGAGTTATTCACTATGGCCACCCCGCCACGGCTCTTCCAATACACCCTCCTCCCCTTCTCACTGACAACACCATTATGGCTGAGAAGGACTTCCACGATGCTATCATGTCCTTAAAGCAATACGCGTGGATTGAAGGAGCTCTGCACCAGATAGGTGAACCAGGGTTGACCACAGACATCCGCCAATATCGTGCACTGACCCTTAAGATCGAGGAAGACTGCCGCGCTATTGAACGACATGAACAACACCAGTCCCGCCTGACTATCGACAGGTGGGATGTCTCTGCACAACTCCAGGCCGCGAATGCAAATGCCAGGATAGAACCCCTAGTCACTAACTCCCCCCTTGTGGGCATGGTTCCCCCTCGCCTCCTGGAGCAGGCCAGATAGGCAGACACAGCGAAAGCAGTGCAAATTAGGGGTGGGGGACATCAGAGGTATGCTAAACCTCAAATCACGAAGATACTCGATGGTCAGATACAGATGGCAAAGAGGGGAGCGGGAAAACCTCGCGGTGGACCAGTCAGAAGGTGCTACCTCTGCAACTCGGTCAATCACTTTGTCAGGGCTTGCCCAAAACACCTCCTCGACAAGGGCAAGGCACTCATTGACCCTCCGAGTGGTCCGAGGGACCACTATGATGACCGAGGAGGCACAAACGGCTTCGCCTACAATCAGAACTGGTCAGTAGACCCTGATGTCTATGGGCATACAACCGACTAGAGGTCCTGTTGAGGGCAACAGAAGGATAGTGGGGGGGCAGTTGTCATGAATCGCATTAGTACATTTGTTTTCTTATCGATTGGACGCACACTTACCTACACTTCTAATGAGGTGGCCCGATCAGCCACAATTCCTTTACCTACCTGATCCTTCCTATCACTCGCGCCCTTGTATTATATATAGCAATGGTCCGTGTGCCACAGAAGGCACTATTTATACTTCCACAGCAGCTTCTTTTACCTCTAGCTTGATATACTTGGTCTTTTGCTCTGTATTAGCATAGACTCGTGCATAATAGAACACAGGGTACCAGCCCCTACTTCTGACGTCACTTCAGCTCGACCTTAGCCCCAGTCTAAGTGTCAGAACGAACCCTCACAAACAGAACCGCCACTGTCAGGCATCAGAACTGGCTCGACGACTACGTTAAGCCACTAGAACTAGAGCATCTTGACAACTTCAGTGATAAAAAGCAAAACAATGATAACACGTCCTTTTGGACTAAGCATTATTCATAAAAATGCTTTTATTAGAGGATGACTTGATTGAAACTACATTAAAGGATCAAATTTGAGGGTCAAAGAATATGGATGATGAGATCAATTTAGCCTTGAAACTCATAAAGTTTGTAGGGCCTAAGTTAATGTCCAAAGGAATGGAGGAGTGGAACACAAAAAATAGCTTGATCTTATATAGAGGACACATTTATATCCTAAAAGACTAAGACCTTCACAGAGAAATCATCCAGCAGCACTATGACTCACCCTCTACGGGCCACCCAGAAGAGTGAAAAACTGTAGAAAAGGTACAAAAGGAATTTTGGTGATAAGATATGATGATATTTATTAAAAATATGTCAAGAGATGTGCAACATACCAAGCATCAAAAAACCAACCCAACCGATCTGGAGTACTTGTAGTCCCCATCAAAGTAGATGTCTGTGCACTCTCATTCTAAGTAGTCTCAACAGATTTTATCATGAACTTGCCTTTATTAGAGAGCGTCGACTTAATATCGGTCTTTGTGGACTATAACGTGTTAAAAGGAGTCATATTTATATTATGCTATAAGACCATCATAGCAGAGCAAATGGCAGACCTCTATCAAAATCATGTATGGAGGCACTACAGTTTACTGAAAAAAGTTATCTCAGATAGAGGTCTACAATATGTTGCCAAGGTCATGAGTGAGCTTTGTGCAAAATTAAGAATTAAATAGGCAATGTCTATGACCTACCATCTTCAATTAGATAGGCAGATTGAATGAACAAATCAATTATTAGAGCAATTTCTGTAAATCTTTTGCAACTTTTAAAGTGATGACTAGAAAAACCTGCTACCCTTTGCAAAGTTTGCTCATAACTCCACTATTCACTCATTGATGAGAAAGGCCCCCTTTGAATTAATCATGGGGTACATCTTGTAGTTGCTACCTGAAGTACTGAAGAACACTGCTCTCCTTGCAGTCTCCCAGAGGTTAAAATAGGTAAAAGAGATCAGAAAAAGAAAGGACACTATCACATCTCACAACTTAGCAGCACAGGTGATGATGTGAAAAGGACTAAAAGAAGGTAAAAATTATAAGAAGGGGGATAAGGTATGACTAGAAGTGAAGTACCTTGCTACCACACACTCTTCAGTGAAACTTGCCCCTCAAAGATATGAATCCCTTTGGGTCTTGGATGTAACATCTTCTGTCAATGTCTGATTAAAAATCTTGAATGCATGAAAGATCCACCCTGTGTTTTACCTGTCCCTAATTATACCATATGTTGAAACAGAAGCATATGGACTAAACTTCAATAAGCTCGACTCACCTGCCCTTATAGATAATGAAGAAGCATATGAGATCAAAAGGCTATTGGACTCCCACATATTTCACAGAAATCTTCAATATTTAGTCCAATGAAAAGGCTACTCACCTACAAATGATGAATGGGTATTTTAAGAAGAATTTGAAGAGGATATGGCAGATGCACATGCTACCTTTGAAGACTTCCATAGAAGTCATCCACAGGTGATAAGCTCCACATTGCCTCTATCTTTATCAATCAATCATCAAGAATGATAAAGACTATAAAGAAGGGGGTAAATTCTCTCTCTTCTTTACAGTTTCTCACAGTTCTATAATCAGTCTCTTGTTACACTTAGCAATTTTTCAACTCGTACTCACCATATCAACCCTAACTTTTCTACTATGATATTCACCACTGGCACTCAGACCTCTCTCTTCCCTTCCTCTCTTACCCCTAGCACTAATTCACAGTCAATGTTATTGCCCACACATTCTTTTACTTTAAAAGAAACTCTCTTTTCATAAA
>SGPL01000805.1:0-11439 GCA_004802705.1 Bondarzewia mesenterica
AGGCGACGCTTGACCTTCGGGTGCAAGGGTCTGGCGGGAAGAGTTTTTGGGATAGAGGGAAGTTCCCGCAGACGGCGGCCAATGGGACGGCCGAAGTCGTCGTGCAGAATCCGTACGGCGAGGGGGGCGCTGCCGCGCCGTTCGATCAGAGTGCGTATTGACTAGGCGTTTTTTTTTTTCGTGACCTTCTTTCTCTTGCTTTCGTCTGTGGATGAGACTCACGTTCGATTTGTGATTTTATATGTGTGTGTGCGGGGTAGATTTTTACCTCATCCTCGACCTCGCGGCCGGCGGTACGAGCGGGTGGTTCCCGGATCAGGTCGGGGGTAAGATGTGGTACGACGGGTCTGCCAGTACGTCTTTTCTCTTCGCAGCCCTGCCCTGCCATCGATGCTGACGTTTTGAATCACGAACTCTCGCGCGCGCACGTAGCGGCGATGGTCGATTTCGCAAAGGCGCAGTCGACGTGGTACGCCACGTGGCCGCAGAGCGATGACGATCGGGCGTTCAGGATGTGTGTCTTCTTTTTCTTTTTCTTTTCCTATGTGCCGCCGGTCGTCTGACGTGTTTCGTCCTATAGCGATTACGTCAAGATGTGGTCCCTTTGCTAAGTGGGGGTCAGAAACCTGTGAACATCGCTGTTGGCCCCGCCCGCGTGTCCCTGGTATATAGACGTATGATACCTTACCCGCCGACAGGGTTGGGTTGGGTTGGTTTTTTTCGATGCACGCATCGCACATCACGCACACACATACACGGCAGAAACCCCGACTTGAAGCGCCGGTATCCGTTTTTTTTTTGGTGCGCGCTGGACAAGTATCAGTATGGGCAACGGACCCCCGTCTCCTTTACTTCCTGTGTTCCATCTCTAGACGGACATGCTCGTTTCCCGTTTCCTCTTAACCTACCCTTTCAACACTCCCATCCCTTCGTTGTTCTGCTCTGTCCCTCTATATTTTCTCTTCCGCCTCACGCCCATCCAGTCCTAGTATGCACATGACTGACTCGTCACTCCGCTCACCGGGATGACAGACGAAACGCCCGATATATGTAGATAGATAGATAGATATAGACTTTTTTTTTTCGCATCGTTTTCTTCCCGTCCCCGTCCTGGGCCCCTTCCCTTTTTTGCATTTTAATATGGCTGGTGGTAACTTACTGATCCCGCACTCATTCCCCATGATATCGATGCACCTGCCTACCTACGTATGTACACTCGGCTTGGAATGTGGTCGACGTCGACCGCTCGTCCACGTATGTACGTCTGTTTAAAGTATCTTGTATCTCGCTCGTTCGTGTTCACGCTGAGTAGCTAGAATATGATTATGGAACGTCGCGAAGGCCTATTGATTTCGACTCAATACGGGCGAGGGAAAGGTGTGGAGTTGCCTCTTGAATGCGTTTCTGATTTTTGTGTCAGTACTAATGAGCCCGTGGGGGAGTACCGGACCATGATATGGATGTGTTTGGGAGCGGAGACTTTGAAAGTAGCCAGAAATATGCACGTCAGAAGAGTCTGATCTGTAGGAGTGTTCAGCGACAGATCCGAGGGTTTTTATTGAAAAAAGGAAGGTTTTTGCACTTGTTTAGCTGTGTCAGTGCATGGAAGCCAAGTCCGAAACGTCTGGCCGTGCGACCCGACGACCAGACAAGCGGTGATAGGAAGGCGCCGCGGCGGCGTTGGATGGACCTCCATCGGGAGGTTAGGTTTTAGAAGTACAGTAGTAGTTTACAGTCCATGGGCGATGTTTCTGCTCCGTGGCCTTGGGGATAGTGAGTTACTCGAAGGAGGATGTCGCTGCCGGCGGACGTATATAGAGGTCAGGGCTTCTTCACCGATCTACCACACCTCAGACACGCACTCATGCGTATCGGCAAGTCGTTCTAGCACCCATATCAAAATAAATATATGTCAGTGGTATACATGAGATCCCAAACCCAACCCAAACAGAATATCTAGAAACAGAACGGAACGGCGGTGCATAAATATACGAATAAGGGGACAGCACAGAAGAGACGATGATATAATTTTGAAAGAATAAAAAATGGCGCCTTCCAGAAGGCAGGGGGAATGTCAGAGAGCGGACGTTGAATGTCGAGAAGGGTACGAAGAAGACAGGCACTAAAGCTCCAAAAGATCGAAACTACGCCGGAGAGAAGGTAAACGTCAGCAGGCGCAGATTGATCGCCCAGAGCAGGCCGCTGATGGACTGACGGCCGCATCTATGAAACAACGGAAAAAAGGGATAGAAATGGAAGACAAAAAGACAAGCCCTAGCGAGCTGCAAAGACGTCTCCCGACATCTGACTCATGTGCGATCCCATACCGCCTTCAAAGGTGTATGGGGTCGGAGTCCGCCAGTGGGAAACTTGCGGCCTGTAGCGCGAGAGCGGGGTGCTCCAGATGTGTTTCTGGCCCCGTTGAGATTGGGTCATGGCATATCGTAGGGCGACGAGAGCTCCTAGGAAAACTGAGATGGTGCATAGCCAGGAGGATCATAGAGGAAAGGGCAGGAAGGGTGATCGAGAAGAACCGAGTGAGTATGGATGAAGAGAGGATGGAATGGCGACCTACTGAGGACCCAGTTGATCCAGACGAAGGATTTGAGCGCTTGGAGGGTCATGCACCAGTGTTTAGTATCGCTGAAGTCTGCAACCATAGATCATATTGGCCACAGAGAACCCATCATGATGGTTGTCGGTTGGTCGATTAGTCATTCTAAGGATGTTTTGATTTGGAGGCGGGCTTACCAGGGGGAATGGAGGAGCAGTTCAAGGGTATGTACGTCCAGCGGGATGTGGAGAACGAGTTGAATGCTAAGTCATCCCAATCGTGTATTAGATATCAAAATAAAAGGGATTGAAATTCTTAGGGGGAGGGAGAGATGAGAGGGAGAAAGTGAATATCACTCACCGAGCCAGAAGATACTCAGCAAGAACAACATGCCAATCTGGAATGGTGGGTGAGCCGTGATGGAGTCTTCGACGCCCACATCCAACAACAGCCTATGTATCCAAGGTTCAATCGCGAGATTTTTGCGAGGGGGGAGCTGGGGTAGGGGAAATTGATGGTTCACGGGCGTAACTTACATGAGGACCGAGATGGAAAGAGTGATGATTGACAGGGCGAAAGGGAAGAGGTCGGCGACGACTTGATGGTGTCACATGATCAGAGATGATTTGTAGTTAGCAATGTAGCTTTTATATTAAATTAGATAGGATTGGATCGACGTACAGAAGAAGTTCTGGAATTGGTTGACTCGGGCGGATAGAGCCAAGACGAGAACGTTCATGAGAATGATGGCGCCTGCAGAATCCAAATCAAAGACGAGAAGAACAGGACGACGGAGCACCCCATATACGTGATGACCAGCTTTGAACATTGCATAAAACCTCTAGTGAGAGCTTGATCTTCACGCACCATAGACCATGAACACCACCTTTCCCACCGACGAAAACCGAGACATTAATAGTATGATAGAAGACTGGTTCCCGACTAGTGATGAACCCGGATGAAAGAATAAAGAGCGGGCTGCCAAAGGGGGTAAAAAAAATTATACACGATCGCCGTGCTACAGCTGAGAAGGAGAAGATGTGTGAAAGTTGAGAAAAGTACAATGGCAAGAACCTGAGGAAGATTATGATCATGTCGAGTGCAAGTTGCAACTTGGCAACATGCTGTACTGTATGACCATAGCCTAAGGTTAGGACTCTCGCGTCTGCCTGAAAAGACCGCTCCGGCTTTACTGGCGGATCTACGGTTGGACCACCATCCACCGGCTTCAAGTTCAGGACTGCCACTACGGCTGGCATCGTGGACGGCTTTTTGCACTCGGATTGTCTGGCAGAGTTACAGGTGATTATATCTATGGTTTGACACAAATTTCTCACCTAAATCTGACCCGGGAAACCGAATGAATCGCTTTCGCTGGTACTTCAATTCCCCAGCCGACCTTCTTCGATTTCCGTAAATATCCACGCTCTCAAATCCTGGCCACCATGATAGCTGAACCTTTCATTTTGTAGTATCTCTGCTGGGCTTTCCTAGTTTGCGAACATAGGTACGCCGAGGATGACCCTGTACCTGCCTTCTGCGCAAGGTTCTGCATCGTCGAGCTTCTCTCACGCTGCGCCTGACAGCCCCTACTCGAGCAAGTTCAATACCTTTCTCTCTACGCACGTGGACGACGCGATCACGCGCCTCCAATCCACCGCATGCTCGCTAGTTCGCCCGAAGTGTCCAATTTGTCTTGTGTGTCTCTTCTCCCTTCGAACGATGCTCGACGGACGTAGCGCGCGCTCCGCTGACATCGTTCTTGTCTTTAAAGAAGTCATCTATCCTGCCAAGTGACGCGTCATGGGGGTCAAACTTACCCGTCCTGTCCGCCCGCACGACGGCCAGGGCGGCAGCGTGCTCCCAATGCACGACGCTAAAAGCAACTTCGGTCGTCGTGACGCCGTCAAGTTCAAGAGCGCTTTTAAGTTCTTCCTTCCTGTCGTCCTCGTCCTTTGCATCTTTCTCTATCTCGATCCCGCGATTGTACACGTCCTCTGGTCTCTCAGCATGCGGTGGCTTCATCACTTGCTAGAGGTATCATCTCTGTTAGCTGGAGTGGGCAAAGCGGTGTCTGCTCCGTCTGGGTTTCCCCGCTCTGGTAACGGCTTGTGGTACACTGCCCCCGGAGCCAGTTGGGTGTCGGAGCTGTTACCAATTGGCAATGGATATCTTGCTGGTGCGTCGGTCGTATTGCTGACGACCGTGAATGATTCTAGTTATGTTATTCTTCAGCGATGGTTCCTGGAGGAACACAACAAGAAGTGACACAACTTAATATCGAGTCGCTGTGGAGTGGCGGGCCATTCGCAGACCCCGTAAGTGATGGCAATAGTTCCGTTAAATTTCAGACGTTTAATTTAACTTCTTTAGTCATACAACGGAAGCAATAAAGCCTATGATCAGCAAAGCCAGTTGGCGCAAGACATGCGAGGAATTCGTTCGAGTATCTTTTCGAGTCCTACTGGAACTATTGACAGTTTGTCTTTGTTTCGTCTGTTCAAAACGACCCACTAATGACAGTATATGCGCAGACGTAGAAGTACTTGCTGCTCCGATTGGAGCCTATGGTGGGAGAGCCCTTTGAACGTGAATTCGGTCATTCATATATTCTTAATTAAGGCTCGTACGCCGGTGCCGGATACTTAATCTCCACACTGGACATCGCCGGGACGGTCTCGAACTACGCAAGGTGGCTGGACATGGATTCAGCTCTTGTTCATGCTCAGTGGACCCAGAATGGCAGTTCGTTCCTTCGGTGCATAGATTCAAATATATTTGGCGCGCAGTTGTCTAAAGACTGACTTTGTGATGAATGCTAGAACATCATTTTGCTCTTATCCCGCGCAAGCATGCGTCGAGCATATAAATACGACCTCGCACTCACTGCCTGGTCTGACATATGCCTTCTCTTCCTACACAGAGGTGGGACTTCCCGTCCCCAAGATCACCTGCCTTGATCAAGCGACGCTACAAGTTCGCGGGCAAGTCGCAGATCCCGGAATGAAATACGAGATTCTCGGTCGTGTGCAAGCCGCCGGTACAAGACCACAGATCAACTGCACGTCATCTGAGGGTACCGATGGGATCATTAATGCGACGATCTCTGTGCTCGACGCCCAAGAAGCCTGGATCACTTGGGTCGGAGACACCGAATACTCGATGGACGCGGGCAACGCAGCGCACTCGTTCAACTTCCGGGGCTCCGATCCACACTCCAAATTGATTAACATCATCTCCACTTCTGCACCGGCCCAACTGAATTCTACTACTTTCCCCTCCAATGCTTACTCTAACCTCCTTTCGCAGCACGTTACAGACTACCAGACGGCCATCGGCGGGTTCGAATTGGACTTGGGTCAGATTCCCAACTTGGATACGCCGACGGATCAGATAGTGAATGCGTACGCGACGGATGTGGGAGATTTGTATGTCGAGTGGTTGTTGTTCAATTTTGGGAGGTACTTGTTGGTGGGCAGTGCGCGCGGGACGTTGCCGGCGAATTTGCAGGGCAAATGGGGAGATGGAATTTCCAATGCTTGGGGTGCAGGTAAGACTCTTCCTGATTCAGTTGACGATATCGCGTTGAAGTTGATCATCGACTTTGCAAATCAAAGACTACCGTCAGTGTCAAATGGATCCGCACTGAGCGATTTCTGTCGTTGACTGTTACGTTGCAGATGCGAATATTAACACCCAGATGAACTACTGGGCGGCTGAGACGACGAATCTGAACGTGACGCAATCTTTGTGGGACTATATGGAAGTGAGTGCCTAACTGGGAGTGATGTTTTCACCCACTCAATGCCGTTGAATGAGCAGAAGACTTGGGCTCCTCGGGGTTCCGAGACCGCGCAAATTTTGTACAACATTACGAAGGGCTGGGTTACCCACAACGAGGTGTGTTTCCAGTTCGCCCTGCGGGTCATAGCATCGATCACTCACTGTTTCCGACCATTAGATGAATGTGAGTGCCTTTTTAAATAGCACGCGTGATTCATCGATATCTGAATGAACTATTCGGCCAGATATTTGGGCACACCGGGATGAAGTTGAGTGGAAATTCTGCTCAGTGGGCTGACTACCCCGGTACGTGGCGCTTTCTCTAGTCAATCCTTCTATTGTGTACCAAAGTCTGATTGTATGCGCAGAGTCGGCAGTGTGGATGGTAACTGTCTTTCTCTTCCCGTGTGTCTGGCTATTGCATGGTGTCTGTGATTTTAGATGATCCATGTTTGGGACCACTTCGACTACACTGGCGATGTTGCTTGGTGGAAAGCTCAAGGCTGGCCACTTTTGAAGGTCCGAATAAATTTGTTTCGTCCTGTGTGAAGTACTATTTCTGACGGTTCCTGTCGCTTCGCTTCGCTAGAGTGTCGCTGAATTTCACTTGGAGAAGCTCATTCCGGACGAACACTTCAACGACTCCACACTCGTAGTTGCTCCCTGCAACTCCCCGGAACAGACTCCAATCACATTTGGTGGGTTCACTACGTGATGATCCGCGTGTGGTATAATCACAATGAATCCTTCAGGTTGCGCACATGCTCAGCAGCTTATTTGGCAACTGCTGAACGCCGCAGAGAAGGGCTTCGATGCAGCAGGTGATACGGATCAAGCCTTTTTAGCACGTAGGTTTTTAATCGCACTCGTTGATCGCGATGATCACGTTTTCATCGTTTCATGGCAAATTCAGAGGTGCGAAGTATACGAGCACAAATGGACAAGGGTATTCACATAGGGTCTTGGGGACAGCTTCAAGGTATGTCTATATCCATCCCACAGATACGTCTACGTCCTGATGTTAGTTTCAAATCAAAGAATGGAAATTGGATATGGACTCACCGACAGATACCCATCGTCACCTTTCGCATCTCGTCGGATTATACCCAGGCTACGCGGTAGCAAATTTCGCTGACTCCGTACAGGGCAGCATAGCTGAGAACGGCACGCTGCACAATTACACGCGAGCGGATGTTTTGGGGGCGGCGACGGTGAGCTTGATCCATCGCGGGAACGGTACGGGGCCCGACGCGGACTCGGGGTGGGAGAAGATCTGGCGCGCGGCTGCGTGGGCGCAGCTAGGGAATGCGACTGAATTTTACCACGAACTCTCGGTGCGTGGCCTTTGTGTTTCTTCATGCAAATAGCGAAGGCGTGGTATGGGCTAATGGGGCTTTTTTTCAACGCATCGTTTACCAGTATGCGATCGACGTCAACTATGCGGGAAATCTTTTCAGTCTGTATTCATCGGGTTCCACTATCTTCCAGATCGATGCGAACTTGGGATACCCCGCAGCTGTCATGGTAAGAGCAGACGGCTAATATCCACACCTCGAACCCGACGACTTACCGTCAATCTTTGAACGATCAACAGAATGCCCTCGTTCAGGCTCCCGATGTCGCGTCCTACTCGATCCCGTTGACTGTCACGCTATTGCCCGCGCTTCCCAGCAAGTGGGCTTCTGGCTCGGTCATTGGCGCGCGCATTCGCGGCGGGCTGAGGCTTGATATGCAGTGGAGAGAGGGGAATCCCACGATGGCGACGATCACGTCGGACCGGGATGACGGGCAGTCGAGGTTGTTGAACGTGGTGTACGCGGGCAAGGCTGTGGGCAGCTTCCGCACGGGCGCCGGGGCATTCACGCACTCTATCTCGTTTTGAAGGCGAGCATGAGCGTGGATGTCAGACGACTCGGAGGATGATTCTTGTTTCTTATCTATTGGTGGTCCACTGCGGTGGAAATAGGATGAAGTCTACTGTAATATGTTGTTGTAAGTTACTAGCAAATACCGATTAAAGTGTTTTTTTAATTTTCCAAAATAGGCATTAATGGGGTAGTGGTAACCTGGGTCGTTGCCATCGACCCGCCGGGGGTTCGATTCCCTCTTAATGCATTGTGGAGTTGCATAATGTCTGTTTTGCTGAAATTTGCAATGTTCATTATGTAATTCAATCTGACTGTCTCAGCGCAGAGCATCAGGAACGCACAGTGGCCGCTGTCCAGTGCTACTCCATTTTGTTGCTTTCAACTGCCATTGGCGTTAGTTCCACTCGAAAACCATGACTTCCCGTCCATTAAACGATGACGAGGTTCTTAGCGAGATGAACAAGATGGTTCGTGCTGTTTGATGAAATTCTTTGAGAGCAGACTTACCTCAGGATGTGTATAGGTCGCGTTCATCAAGCAAGAGGCTATGGAGAAGGGCCGCGAGATTCGCGTGAAAGCAGACGAGGAGTTTGCCATTGAGAAAGTGCGTTGAATGTCCATCAATGTCATGACTGGAGATGACACGGCGTGGACTGTGATGTTAGGCAAAGCTTGTTAAGCAAGAGCAGCAAGCGATAGATTCGCAATACGAGAAGAAGCGCAAGGGCGCTGAGACAGCTCAGAAGATGTGCATTGATTTTTTAGTGTCTAGTGCTCGACGATCCTTAATTTGCCCCTCCCTTGATTAGTGCACAGTCGACTTTAACGAACAAGTCTCGGCTCAAGCTTCTCCATCGTCGTGAGGAGCACTTGCAAGACCTCTTCAGCACTGCTCGCTCTGCTATTGTCGAACTTGCTGTCGACGAGGGTCGTTATGTGCAGTTTCTGGAGGGCGTAATTGTTCAGGGTTTGTTGCAGCTCCTGGAGCCTGACGTCACTGTATATGCCCGGGCGAAGGATGAGGGCGCGGTAGAGAAGGCAGCCGAGGCAGCGAAGAAGAGTTACAATGATATCAGTGGAAGGGATGTCGAGATGTCGATTGAGGCGACGCTGAGCGATGAGTTGTGAGTGATAGCGTGTGGTCGCATGCGGTGTCTCATCAGTGGGCTGATACGAGTGGACATTTTGCAGGGCTGGCGGTGTCAAGATCATTAGTGGTACCAGACGGATCACCGTTGACAACTCTCTCGACGAGCGCTTGAGGCTTCTTGAGGATAGAGTATGTTCTCCTCATCACTCGAATCCGCATTCTGCTGTTGTTCACCAGTTAACCCGGTTTGCTCTCCCAGATGCTGCCTGAGATCCGGCATGACTTGTTCGGTCCCAATGAGAACCGTAAATTCTTCACATGAAATCGTGGCCACGGACTTTCGATACACTACGCCTGTACTGCTCCTCGTCCGACAGTAATTATACCTTTTCATTATCTCTCCCTCTCAGTGCTACCTGCCTTTGAATCGGATTTGTTCGGGAGTACGGCCCCTTATCCAGCAGACCATCTTCAAGCTCATTCGAGGTCAGAGAGTGTGTCATTTCCTCATGGGCATAGGTATGTGGACACTTTCTTTTACACAGAATGATATCGATGTTGCGGACGCGTGATCGTGCTCGCAAGCTTACAATAGTATTGTCGTCTCGGCCAACAATCGCTTGTTACATCAGAGCCAAAGCAAGAGCAAGACTGACTTAAACACACACAGTACTCATACATCATTCACAAGGAGAACGAAGCACAATCCACTGGAGGATATCAGCTGCCTATGGTCGAACGATCGACTAAGCGTCTCATAGGTCCGGTATTCCATACTGCTCGCGTTCTCTAGTTTGCCGCGCGCGTAAGGCGGCTTGTACGCTCTCTCTACCTTGCCGAAGGAAGCCCAGCTAGTATTTCCTCCATTGAATCTGCCGTCTTCATTGTCCAGTTGCCCCTCATGAATGGTCGGGTTCCAGCGAGGTGATATTATAGCGGTCCTCCAACGTCCCACACTCCACGTTCATGGTATCCTTCTTCTCCAGCCAATCCTTAACACGCAGATCATCCCGCCCTTCTTTCAACGGCAGCTGCAGGTCAGAGCGCCATTCGTGAAATTGAGTGAAGAAGAAGACACAGGGAACGCCACGGGAGGTGTCAGGCCAGACGTGGCTCGCGACGAGCACGTAGACCATGCCATTGTCGAAGAGCCAGTCATAGATAGGCCAGTGCATCCGGTGGTCCTCGAAGTCTGCATCCTGGACACCGAGGACTCTGTTGAGTGCACGCGCAGTGGGAATGGAGATGTGGTATCCGCCAAGGATCATCATCCTATATGACTGAAGTAACGATCAGAGGCGCCATACACTCAAGAAAACTCACGCAGTTGCCACATACTCAAATTAGGTGCAGAGAATTTTGATAGAGGTATTTGGGCCCAGATGGTCTGGCGTTGGCTTGCTAGAAGTTGTGAGGAGATCTAATCATGTCCACGCCGTCGACTCTTTAAGCTTTAAGCATAAGGAAGTGAGCTGCCGACCGGCGCGAAAGCCGTGCCGAAGCTACATGCAAAACGACATTGCCTTGAGACTTTGTATACCATGGATTCTATAGGCCTACGAGCTGAAACATAAGAGTTAGAGAATCGCAATTCTCGCAACTTGCGTTGATTATTTTGTACGCACAAAACCGTCCGCCATACGGCGAGACAGCGGATAAATGCACGGACACTGTTAATATGTACATTGCAGGGTCGGAAACTTGGAGACACAATACGAGATCTCACCGTACGGCGTTCATCTTGTGTGAGGGGTCTCAAGAGGAGACCAGTTATAACATTTCTGTAATACATATATCCGACATATGTGCCATTTAATTTGAGCTATATTCATTATCTGTGAGAACTTCCGATCATGGGACATACCGACAACGCATCCAACGACTCCCGATTGACATGAGTACGGTCGCCCTGAGCCGCCAGGATGACCGGCTTTCCTTGTCCCGTACCTTCCATCTCGTATCCCGATCCGTATGCGCGGGACCCCAGCAACTTTACCACGTCGTTAGACGAGTTTTGATTATTATCAAGTAAGCCTGTGTGACTTGCTGACCAACGAACTACGGTTGACGGGACGACCGATTCGTTTTAGCCCTAATATAGGGTTATCTACACTTATGAGACATGTCAATTATTTATTAGCCAA
>SGPL01000806.1:0-11425 GCA_004802705.1 Bondarzewia mesenterica
ACCGATACCAATGGTGTTCCGGCATTCATGTCTTCATTGAAAGGAAACTCCTCCGGAAGCTGCGGCGTCGTTTCCATAACCAAGCTATCAATCCCTAATGGATATCCCGGCAGTGATACGCCTAAAGGACCAGACGTCCCGTGTGCAGATATATCAATCTGCCCTATGATGTCATAACAATCCGCTGGTAGAACAACGCGTTCATGCTATTGAGAAACACGCCTTAGCTAGAACAAGTTAAGTGCGTGGAATTATTCTCACGATACTTACCTTCTTGATATACGGCTGAAGGGCATCCCAGCTCCAACCGTGATCGCCAGTCGCTCGGGCATACCGGTCAAAATCGTCGGCAGATCCTCGAGAATAAATCATGTAGTCCATACGTCCAATCAAGTCAGAAGTGCATTTTTTAGATCATTGACGACATCCGATTCTCTGATACTCCAGTAAGCTTGCCACGCGGGTGGTTGGTTGTACGATCCTTCAATCCAGTTTGCTTCGTAGTCATGTAGTTCCAGTTGTGCATCATATTTGGGGAAAGTCTGACGTCGAAGAACGGAACGGCGAAATCCGCAGAGCTGTAATGACTCGCTGTAAGCCGCATTCAAATTATCAGCACAAATCTCCGWCTYACMTGTCCGCCTCATCCAACGGGCTTGCCCCCCCTCCCGAGCACAAAAGCGCCACTGAAGCCGCCCTGCGTGCGGCAATCACATATGGCCAGGCCTTGCGCGCAGACTATCGGAAGGACACGAGGAAGGAGGTCCAGGCGCACCTCGATAAGACGTTCGGCGTTGTTGCGTATCATTTTCCGTTAGAGGTCGGCGGCGCGGTGAGTGCATGGGCAGGCCAGGAGGCGAGGGACGCCTTGGCGGCGGAGGTTAACCAGGCGATCCTCGGTACGTTCATTTTCTATCTCTCTTTTCTTCTATCTCCGGATTTGATTTTTTCTTTTCTTTCGGTCCTTTGTATCTTGGTTCTGACTCTGATTTGTCTGCAGAGTCGCAAGGATGGCCCTCACGCTCCGCATTGGAGCGCGTCTACCGCCAGACGGCAGCGAGCCTCGTCCAACTCGGGTTCCTGGGCGTCGGCGCAGCGGTGTTCGCGGACATCCAGCGCGAGTTGCTGGACGGCTGAAGTGACCGTCGGCTGTCGTTGACCTTCCTCCTCCCAGTTATGGAGGGTTCGCGAGATATGTTTGAGCCATCTCCTTCGTTTACTTGTTCTTTGCTTTTTGGTACTGTGTTTGGTCGCGTTGTACGAAGAAATATGTGATGGAGGCGGCCTCCGGTGTATTATTGACAGGTGTAATGTGATTTGACTTTCCCCAGCTCTCCCCAATCGACGGCTTTTGCCAATGCTCTGTACAAATCAAAAATGCGCAAATCGAATTCAAAAATGCCGTGCATCAAATAGTACTCAAGAGTCAAAAAGCGCTCAATTCGGGTGTCGCCCCTTACCCTTACCAAGCCCCCCACCGCCTATCACTACAAGCAATCAGTCTGTTGTCCTGTCTAAATGCGAAGATGACAAGGGGTATAGGTACTTACTAGCAGGGGCTCCCATCATTCTTGGCAATGGTTCAGATGCATTGTGGGCAAGTGGGGTGGAATCAGCACGCGTAGCTGGCGCCTCGTTGAGCAAACGCGGCCTCTTCAAGGGCCTCCCAACGCGCCGTCTGGGTTCAGTGTGGCGGTCAATATAAAATATGCCGCCGTTGTCTGTTCACAGGATCAAGATCAGAACTCAAAGGAATAAAAATATAACAGTGAACATACCTGGAACGTAGCGAATTGTGTGGGGGGTCAATTCGTTGTCAGATCCAGATTCCTCTCCACTGGAATCTGAATGGTCTGTAATCTCTGAGTCCGAGTTTTCTTCCAACTCAGAACTACATGCAGTTGACAGGGTCGTAGAGTCAGGAACCTGAACTGTGACTTCTGATGAGTCCATGATGGTTGCAGGTGGTGGAACGAGGGTAGCTGTATTCAAGTTGACTTCCTGGTTGCTACATTCCGCCGGTAGACTGGGCGGTGGAGTCTGCATACCGTCTGACACGGTCTGAACGGGAGAACCTAGGAAAGGGCAAAAGGCGATAGAAAAAGGGAGTAGGAAAAATAAAACCTACCAGCAGGTTCAAAGATGGATGCATGATCTGTGCTCGCCTGTTGAAGCAGCAGATCAGCATGCATAGCATGCTCCGTCACCTCCATGTTTTGCTCCCGCAGAAGTGCGATTTCGGCATGCAGCCATTGATTTTCCACCTGCGAGGCATCATATTGCGCCCGCAGTGACATGCACTCATCACGCATCTGCTCCATCTTAAATTCCGAGTCGCGAACTTTCTGCAAAACAGCGGCATCGCGCTTTGCATAGTGCTACTCACCAAAATTCTTCTGGAATCTCTGCAAAAAAATTGGAAAAGATGATTTACATACCTCGTTGAATAAGGCATGTATGTTGTGTCCGATTGGTTTGAAATCGTACTGACTTGAGGAGTTCATTTGCTGAGATGTCCGTGGAACTGCGTTCAGTGTCGAATGAAAAGCGGCAAAAGGTCAACTTGACCTTTACATAACTTAGCCGGATTTCTTCCGGCCCCGTGCGCATGCCTTGGACGGTTCTATCAATATTCAGTGAATGTTTTTCAATGCTCGTACCAGCTACTCGCTTTGACGTTTTGATGCGGAATCACCTCTTCAAGTGCGCGGCTCTTGAGCACATAGCGAAGGAGGCAAAGGAGTTGAATAAATTATTTATGTAATACAAAAGAAAACAGTTTTGATCGAGTCCTGCGCCGTGCGGACTTCTATGCATGCAGCTATGTATGAGATAGTCGTGAGCGGGGAAAAAAAATCATGGAAAAATGAGAATATAAAAGTTGAAAACGAACTGGGACTGACCCAAGAGGATAATGTTTAACGCCTACTTGATACCCGAGGTTAGCTCTTCTCATGAAAGGTCTCATACTGATCGGTCCGCAAACTGGCAATATACGCCTCTTCGATACTCTCGAATAGCGTGTCCAGATCGTTCAGAGCATTTTGGAGGGCCGTTAATGACGACAGATTGTCTGCAGTGGGAATTGTGCCATATAAGAATAGAGTCGGAATCAACGAGTTCAAAGACAAAGCAAAGCATGGAAAATACACAATACGTACCGTACATCTGTATCCGCAACTGAATCAGGTTCTCGGAGGGGTGAGGCGCGCTGAGGGAAGACGTTAAATGAGCCTGATTCTTCGATGACAATGAAAAGAAGGATGCGTATGTACTGCATTTCGACAACAGTCTATTATTGTACAAGAGCAGGGCAATGTCGCAGCCCTTCTAGGACGATAACGACAATGCATAAAACGCCGAACGTACCTATACCCGCAAAACTCGACCATGGGACTTGTATCCTCAAGTCAGTTCCAATCCAACAGGACAATGATGCGCTTGACTCACTTTTTCATGAGCATCCACCTCAATGCGTTTCCGAGTGTGTGCGTCTCGTTAAAGATCTGGTACGTAGCGGCAGATAGGTCCGGTTCTGCGCCCTTCATCTGCGGTTGTTCAGGAGACAAAATGAAAGGCCACTTTGTCAGTCAATGCTTCTGAAGTCAGAACGCCAAGAGCTTACAACACGGATTTTTGGTTGTGTCTCCGTCATTATTGTTGGACTGCTTTGGTTTACCTGTTGGTGATTCCTGGATTTGTCACAACAAAAAGGATAGATAGTCGTAAACACGAGCAAACACGAAGGTTTCGGCGGCGAGTTTGAAAAATCTGTTCGACCTCTATCTAGTCCACTATTGCAGCCTGGCTTAGCCTACGTTTGAATTTGCACGCTCTGAGTCGATGAAACTATTACTTTGTTACTGGTGAGGAGGCCCTAGGACATTCGTCGTACTAAGCCCCCGGTCGACTTTCGAGGTCTGCGCGGATTCGGGCTATTGAACAATGCTGAGTGCTTCTTTTGTCCGTGGCGCGTGATCACACACCTGCGTACACAAGCACAATGATGTCGCCTGAGTTGCAGGCACCTTGGAACAAAGACTATAGTGCTTGCCATCACAACAAATCTTCCGTCATGCCCTTCCGCGAAGGTAGATGGGCTTCTATAAAGCTCCTCATCTCTTGTCGGACATACTTCAGCCCCACATTCTAACTCGGACTCGGACAATTTCCCTCGATACCCTTCCTCTTCGAATTTTCTTGTACCTCTCGTGAAGGCAGGCCCTCGGTAACATAGGCGCACACCCACTTCTGCTCTCACATCTGTATCAATCATCGTTAACCATATACTGGCAATCTACCTTCGCCCTCAACTTCGCCATCTCACATCCCCCCGTTTTGGTTCTTCCTTGTATCAATAAATGGCTTGCAACTTCACCTCCGAGCGCCCCACCCTCCCACCTCTTCATTCGCTCGACCTGCCCATGCCCGGTAGCAGCATGAATCTGTTGCTGCCTTCTATTCACGAATTACATGAACCATGCGGCATCACTGTATGTGTGTTCCTCACTTCCGTCGTCGAAAGCTTTCATTCAATTTTTCTTAGGCCAATTCATGTCTCGCCGCCCCTTATCCCGTACGCAACCGTCGGGTATCCATATCGTCCAGTATCTCCTCTCGCACTTCGTCCGTTTCCCCACCACCATCTCTTATCACTACACGCACGACGTCATCACCTTCTCCACCACCACCTTCCATATCTCGTCCCAAAGTCCGCTTCGTCCGTGTCGATTCTTGGGAGAATGCGGACGCTGCGCTACTTTACCCGCCTCCCGAAGCACCTCACGTCCCCAAACGACAGGATATCATGTCTGGCGCGAGCTCGCAGGGTCGCCCGAGTGGTCCCCTTCTTCTTGTCGGGCGTGCAATGGAGCACCTGCGTGGCCCCGATCGGTGCATCGCGAAGGGCGCGCGGGTACATCCGTACCGTCTCGTGCGGACTGATGCCCTCTCACGCAGGTCGTCAACCTGTTCAATGGCCTCTTCAGCATCATTCTCAACCTAAATTGCCTTGTCAACTGTCGCTTGCTTGTGGACGTTCTGGCATGAATAGTAGACGGAGAATCACTGGATAATCACGAACAAGTATCATACCAACATCACTCTGTATCGTTTTTGGCATTTTGCTTTCTTTGCAGCTGTAACGGTTTGATTTACGACTTATGTATTATTACCACGCCTAATTGGTGTACCAAAAATATTTGTCTTTTTCGGTCGTTTTTGTTGTGATATCATATCAAATAGATAGTCAGACTGTCCAGCGAAGTCTCAGAGAACCGCGGGGGCGTATGTACAATTATCGTCGCCGGAGCATCCCTGCCACGAGTAGGGGAACTCAGAGTTAGCGCTTTTACCGCCGATATCAAGACGACTTCAATACGTAAGCATTGATATTAAGCGCTCCGAGGCAATTGCAACAGGCCTGTCGGACTTGAGCTGACTTGAGCCCACTTGAGCCTTGCTTGACCCTGACTAGTCGGACTTGTTTGCATCAATAAAGCAGAACGATTGTCTTCTGCTTTGTTCATAAGGTCTGCCTGTGGGAGATAATCTTGCACCATTGACTCGAGACCTACTTATCTAGTTTCATGACGGCACTCAAATTTGTTTGCTTTTGCTTCGAACTCGGAGCCAAGCCCGTCCCTCAGCAGAACAAACTGCCCGGGTCGGAGGGACGCTTCCCGAAACCAGTACGTCTTGTAGCCAAATGTGGAGCACAAGGCAGCAATGGTTATCTCTTTTGAAGACCTGAAACTTGGCAGAAGCTTGACCGTGAAATTTTACAAATCGTGCCACAGATGATTTGCATGTTGGTCATAATCCTACAATTATTCATTGACTAAGTATAGAGCAGGCCATTTGTTTTGTTATCATGAGTAAGTGGTACGACTTCCACTCCTCGCGACATTATATAGGTCCGTGACGATTCTTTCCACTACTGTTCTCCTGAAGGTAACTTCGTACAGCATCGTCATTGAGCTTCAGAATTTGCCATGGAGGCCGATCGTAGACGTTTTTGAAAACACATTTGACGTCGTTCGAGGAGAGCTTCTCAATCATATTTCTACCCATGGCATGCCTCCAGATGCCATAGACAGATACATCCGCGTGAGTTGGAACTGTGCCGTCGATCGTGCGTGTATTGCCTCTCATACTTGTATAGATAATCGACTACAATGTCCCCGGCGGGAAGCTGAACCGTGGTCTTAGCGTGCCTAATACTGTACAGGTCATCAAGGGTCGCGCTTTGACAGACACCGAGTTCACAAAAGCCTCTGTACTTGGGTGGGCCATCGAGTTTGTATGTTGTGTTCGTTATCAAACATGGTTTATAGCTGATCTTTCTTCTATTGTCTAGTTACAGGCAGTCTTTCTTGTTACGGACGATATGATGGACCGCTCTCTCACTCGCCGCGGGCAGCCATGTTGGTATCGCAAGGACGATGTCGGAACTTTGGCTGTCAACGATGCCATGCTTCTGGAAAGCGCCATCTACCAAATGCTGCGTACCCACTTCAGGAGGACGCCCTACTATGCTGATTTACTTGACTTGTTTCATGATGTGAGCTTCTTATCCCTTCGGTCGTTTCTTAAGAGCATATGTTGATAGCAGTGCTCACACACTCGCAGACTGCCTATCAGACCGAGATGGGCCAGCTTGTCGATCTCATCACAGCTCCTCAAGACAAGGTAGACCTGAGCAAGTTTTCTCTTGAGCGGTATGCTGCCTATTCTCTTATTGTTTGTGCAGCAGGTCAATGACATTCAAACGCAGCCATAGCATCATTGTCACTTACAAGACCGCTTATTACTCGTTTTATCTCCCTGTCGCTGCCGCCATGCTCATGTGTCAGATCCCCCGCAATTCTTCGCCACTTTCTAATCCATACCAAGCCGCCCGCAGCATCCTTCTCCCACTAGGCGAATATTTCCAAGTGCAGGACGACTTCCTCGACTTTGCGGGTACACCGGAGCAGTTGGGCAAGATTGGCACTGATATTGTCGACAACAAGTGCTCCTGGTGTATCAACACCGCGCTGGCAATTTCCATTCCAGCGCAGCGTGCAGTTTTGGATGCAAATTATGGACGCAAGGACGTAGACTGTGAGCGGCGCGTCAAGGCTGTGTTCGAGGAGGTGGGTATTCGCGCCCGGTACGAGACGTACGAGGCGGATGCATATCGGCGCATTAGCGAAATGATTGATCAGGTGCTTGAGGATGCTGGCGTCGAAGGAGAAGTTGTCTTGAAGCGAGATGTATTCCGGAAGTTTCTGGAGAAGATCTACAAGCGGCAAAAGTAAGGCTGCTACTTAAATAATTTGTATTCCGAAGAGGCAGATTGTGGATTTGTGAAATTTTCTTTTGCGTTGTTCCACAAAGGTCACACCGTTTTTAAGGTACCTACTGGCACTGTTTTTTCTATCGATTCGCCTCTCTTATGACTTGAATTCTTAAGGATGCTCGGGTGGGTTTGAGGATAAGTTACTTATCGACAAGCTCAGCGACTCACTGAAGTCAGAGTCGCTGCGTGCATATATAGCTGTTGTGGTCTATACAAAACTTTGCACATGATTATACGCAAATTAATTTTACAACAGATGCGTTTCAGAAGTGGCGCTAGTCGTCAGATGATATTCGCCATACAAATCCTCGAAAGAGATCACAGCGAACGGCACTCCCAATGCTCGTTCCTGTATCTCCAGCCGTCGAATTTCCCTCCCCCCAATCTCGTCGATTAAACTGATGCGCCACGGCTGAGGGATATAACCAATTTCTGAGAGAGAGACAAGAGCCCTCTGGATATAGCTCTGCTCGCCAAACTCCATTGGTACGCCCTGCCTTGTCTGGGCATATTGACTGGACAATGAAAACAAATACTCCTGGATGGTGCCCGAGACGTTCACGTCACAATGTATCTGGCCTATGTCCATCACGGCGGTGCATTTGTAATTGGGGAGGAACATGTCCTCCAGCGCGCCTTGCTTCAGCGCACTACGCGCCAATACGGTCCAAGTGTTGTCCGGCCGCTGGGTCAAGGGGAGGTAGAGCGTAACGTCGTCGGAATGATAGTTGTCGCAAGCGGTTACTAGGAACCAAACCGAAATCTGTTCGGCTTGATTCCAGAACGAAGCAATGCCTATTCTGAAGGATTGTGTGGAATCCATGATGATCAATCCGGTCAACTGCTCATATAGGCGATCGCTCAGTAATAGACTTTGCATGCAAAAGAGGCGACTGACTCACGACGATGATGACGGTGATGATAAGATGTCTGGTGTGCCGTCACTTGGAATGGGGAACGATGGAGGCAGCAAGAATTTTTGTAACGTAGTGAGTGAGGCTGAAGGTTAGTTCATCCTTGGTACTGCAGCGTGATCTTTTATACCTGAGCTTGAGCATCGCGCCATGTGGGATGGCAACTACTGAATATCGAATCCCTGAAACCTGAAGAGGGAAAGAGTTCTTTCCCCATGCGACGGACGTCCGCGCGATATTTCACATCTGGCTGCGATGCCTTGATTAGACACGAGGCAAAATTTTGTGGGCGTAACAGGGTGTCACCGCACACTCCACTGGTATCTGGTCAAATTTGGAAGGCGAGAGCCAGCCGAAAGTTCCAAGAAAGAAACGTTTCCTAGGGTGTAGAAGCCTTGCAAGATAAGGGAGACAACTGCGTCAAATGGCGGAGAGTGTTGAGCGAGAGGTTGTTGACGTCGAACGAGTATTAGGCGATTTAGCGATGCTCTAATGATGCTGCACTCCGCGCCAGTTACCGGGGGAAAGCGACGCACCATCTTGAACACCATCCTTAGTTCCTTATTTCAAAGCAAAACGCTTGCTGACTCACCACAAAACGTGCAACGCATGCAGATTCAAGTATCGAGGTTCCTCTCCTGCGGCAACCGGCCAGTATCAGATTTGTGGGGGTGAAGTTCCTAATACAATGACTGCTGCCGAGGCCCGTGCACATTGCCTGGTCAAGCCAAACTTCAGATGATCACATTGAAGCGCTCGTCAGTATTCAGTGACGATGGCATATCGCGGATCGCGAGTCAACCTCTGCTCACCGCACTCCCAAAACCAGTCACCAGACTATCCGATCCCGCATGCAAGTAGACCAATCAGGAACAGCATGGCCGCTGGCGAGCGCTGGCATTTCAACTGCACATCCTGGCTTCGCATTCTGAGAAGAAAACGTGTCAGAAGCTCCGCCATCTGTGATATTCATTTTCGCAACAGTCATAGCAATCGATGGTGCATATATACAAGGCCTACCAATTATGATCATGGCAATCGTTACAGGTCAAGCTTATTCCGGAATATAATCAAGGAGGAGACCAATCAGAAGACACTCGCCTGCTATGACAAGGGCTAGAACAGCAAAAGATACGCACGCATTCCAGGCCATCGACCATCGCCGCGTGCCAGAAATTTACACCTCAGTTCGGGAAGAGCGATCGCTGGCAGAGGAAAACAAGTGGCAACTATACCAGATTGCATACAGTCGGTACGAAACCCCGCAAGTGCCTTCGAGAAAATGGAATAAGAACTTATTCGGAGTTGTGATCTAGATGAATATATTCCGTGAAGCAGAGATACAGGAGCAGTATCCGGAGGTGAAAATTTCTCGCCTTGCTACATGTCGTCAACGCTCCACTCATAACTCTCCTGCCCTCGACGTTTTCGTTCATTCTGGCGCTGGAACAATTTCTTCTCAAACCCATTTCCACGATCTGCAGTAGAGCACAGAGTGAGTCAGAAACGGGCAATAATAGAGCATGGAGTGAATATATACTGTACGCACCAACGCCGTCCCACCTATATCCGGGTTTGAGTCCAAAACGATTAGGCGGCGGTGGAGGACCCGTATATTCAGGTTTCCGTGGGCCTTTTGATCGTATTTTCTGGACAAAATACCAGTGAGCACTGTTAAAGCTCAACATCCCGGACATTCAAAACAAGACATACCGTCAAGAAGGCAGCGGCAGGATCATTCCACCTCTCCTGTGCCTTGAGCTCCTTGTTCAAGTCCACATCATCTGCATACCTGGCCACATCCCTTGTTCTTTGTCTCTCCAACTCTTTCTTCTGCTCCTCCTCTTCCTCTCTCTGCACCAGACCCTTGCCCCACTCCATCTTCTTCGCATCGCGCTCTTCCTTCTCCCTCTTCCTTCGTGCGGCCTCCGCCTTCTCTGCATTAGTATCGATTTTCCGCCCCGAAACATCACGGTACACGGTCTCCTGCGCTGCCTCGATCTCCTCCCGTGTTCTCTCATCTATACCGGAGCCCTTGTTTGCAGCCGCCATCCGTTCCCTCAGCTGCTTCGAAGTCAACAAACCACCTTTGAACGGCTCGGGTTCTACACCCTTCTCATCCACAACCATTGGCTGCTCATCCTCTGGAGCTGGCGGTGTCCGTTCCCGCACCGTCGTCCAGCCCGAATCCTCGCCCGCGCCTCCAGCACCTGTCACACGTCTCTTTTTTGAAAACCCTGTCCGCGGCCACTACTGCCTCCGCATCATCAACGTCCTCATCCTCCTTAATAGCAAACGCATTCCCCCAGCCGGCGTCGTCGTCCTGAATGATTGCGCCGGTCCAAGACGTCGACGAGGATGGATCAGCGCCCGCCTTTCGCTTTTTCTTCTTCTTCGGTGCCACGCGCGAGAGAATAGCGTCTGCTTTCGGACCAGACATATATTTATCTGCTAAATATGCCTTCATAGCGGTATTTGATGTCGAGAAGCAGTTGGCGAAAGTTGGGGATGATAAACGTTGCAAACAACGCGTGATGCAAACAAGCAGTGAGGTCACTGAGTCTTGGTTCAACAAGCCGAGTCATGGACCTTCATGGACTGATTACTAATTAGTGGTGCTTTCTCACCTTTTCTCACCACCAACAGCTTGTTATTGCGTTTCACCCAACATGTCGAACACAGACGAAGAAACGAATCCATATGAGCTCCTTGGTATTACCATGGCGGCTACGGACGGTGAGATTAAAACCGCCTATCGTCAGCGGTCGCTCAAGGTTCACCCCGACAGAGTGAGCATGCACTGCCGCTGTCCCAGTGTTCAGCATCTCAACATCTGCTTTGTAGAATCGCGGAAACCCCGATGCCGGTACGTGACAAAAAAAAATACAACATCTTAGGTGCTAATCCGAGGGGGATCCTGCCAGCCCGCCAATTCCATAATCTGAACCAAGCCTACGAGCTCCTCCTTGATCCGCTCAGACGCCTCGCGCTCGATGCGAAGCTCCGCGTCAAGGAGCACGGAAGGCTCGCTTCGCGAATTATGACGCCAAGCGGCGTACGCTTGTCGACGAGCTGGAAGAACGCGAGCGCGCGTTCAAGAAGGCCAAGCTCGAGCGGGCGGCCGAGGATCGCGCGCTGAGGGAGACAGATCGGATTAGGGAGGAAGGGC